>JAHBCN010005682.1:0-53619 GCA_019359885.1 Listronotus oregonensis | reverse complement strand
TTTTATAAATTTATAATAATTTTTAAAATAAAAAAAAAAAAATATTTTTTATAAAAATTTTTTTTAAAATTTAATATTTAAAAAAAAAAAATTTTAATTATAATTAAAATTGTATATATTATAAATTTTGTTAATAGCTTCTATGTAGGAAAAATTTTTAAAAAAATTTAAAACCCTTTTAAGTTCTAGTCGGTCATGGTTAGTTCGGGTTTTTAGCAAAGCGATTTTTTATTTTCCCCAATTATATATCAGACGTAAAAATGCGGAGACGTATTCGAAAAGACCCATGATTTGCTTTTTTTACATTAAATGCATTATTTAGAAAAAGCCTGCTTTTTAAATAACGCGCCAAGTCTCTGTATGATAAAGCATGTATCAACAATGTCAAGAAGCTCGTGATCACGGGGTATCTCTAGACGCGAGTAATATAGTGTCATTAGAGTCACAGTCACACCAGGAAAAAAATTCATATTTTACACTGGTTAAACGCTTTTATTTCTAAAATAATAAATAATTCAAAAGAAAAATAACTTTCTAAATTTTCAAGATTCAATACAATACTCCAGCACATTATTAGATGTTTATTAAATCAATTGTACAGGTCGTATGTGGACTTTTCTAAATTAAAAAATAATAATAATATGTATGAAAGAGATGTTAGTTAGCAAAAATTGTTAGATGGTGTTTTTTATTTGACCTTTTTAATTTTATGATTTTACATGAATTCTTAAAAGCCCTAAGGTAAAACAATACCACAAACAATAATTAAACCTACAACCTTTTCTTTTAAAATGACATGAATTAAACAACTGTTTGATCAAGAATGATGATTTTCTTCCTAATTTGTCCGTATATCTATTTGTTCATTTCTTATGATCTATAGAAAAGTCGTTGAATAGTATTTTGTTCAACTTTATTAAACCTATTTGAACCTGGTTTACCAGCATTTAATATACAGGACAATTGCCAGACAATTCCGATCGGAATGTGGTTTTCGACATCTTACTCAAAAAAGTACCAGGAATTTATTGTAGATATAAGAGGGAGCTGGACGACCCAAAGAACATCTTGGGTGCAAAAAGTTCATCTCCGAAATTGCATAGTTCGTTCAAAATTATACAAAGTCGGTAAAATAATGTAGAAATTACTCCCGGGGATTTTCGAGGGTGCTGATTTCGAATATGATCTCAAAACACTTCTACGATGCCCAGGGGTGGTCCCGCGGGGTGAATTTTGGCCACAATCAACCCTTAACGATTTGGGGGCGCTGATTTGGAATCCGCCGTTGAAACAACCCTACGACCGACGAGGTGGCCCTGTGGAGGTGAATTTTGGTCAAAATTGCAAATCTAGAAAAACGTGATCCTCAAAAGAAATATTTTTTTTTAAACACGTTAAGACAACAAGATTTTTGACAACATTTAAGGAACGACGTAAAGAGAATTCCACGTGCATGAAATACGTCGACAGTGCATCGGTGCTACGCTTTCTTCAGCTCTTGGCGTCCAATATCAAAATCTTTGCTTTTAACCAGTAACGTAGCTTTCTGCTTTCGATCGGCTTCGTGGGTATCTGCTTTCGATAGGCATCGTGGATTTCTGCTCGATCGGTATCGAAGGTTTCTGGTATGAATTAAAATCCTCGAGCAAGTAACTTAACCAAAAATGTTTTCTAGTATTTTACTAAAATGCTTGGGTATATGACGTACATTTGCGATAATATTGTTTTAGCGATTTGAGTGTTTAAAAAAATCTGTTTCTTTTGGGGATCATGCTTTTTTTAGATTCGCAATTTTAAACAAATATTTACTTCCGCACAGCCACTCCCGTCGGTCGTAGAATTATTTTAACGACGGCTTCTGAATCAGAGCTCCCAAAACCCCCAAGAAATACCTTTGATCCGGATTCTCGCAACCTATTGTTAAGGGGTGACTTTTTTTAAAATTTTCCACCGTGGAGTTACCTTCGGACAACCTAGGGGTTTTTCGAGGTAAGATTTCGAATCAGCGCCCCAAAAAACCCCGAGAAGTAACTCTGACCTAGATTCTCGCGACCTATCGTTGGCCAAAATTCACCCCCTTGCAGCCACCACCGGCCATCGTAGGGGTGTTTTGAGATCAGATTTGAAATCAGCGCGGTCGAAAACCTCCGAGGAGTAACTCTGGTCCGGATTCTTGCGTCCTTTCATTCAACCCTTTGAAGTCACCCCGGGCATCGTAGGAGTGATTTGAGGACATATTCGGAACCAGCATCCCCAAAAACCTTCGGGGAGTAATTTTCACGTTTTTATACATTATTTTATCGATTTTGAATATTTTTTAAAGAATTATGCAATTTCAGGGATGCACTCTATGCACCCGAGATGCTCTTTGGGTCGACCAGCTTCCCCTCATATGTACAATAAATTCCTGTTACTTTCCCGAGTAAGATGTCAAAAACCGTATCCCGATCCGAGTTGCCTGGCAAAATCGATTAATTTTGGCCGAAATTGCTGTAATTTTCCTGGTGTAAGTGGTGGCAGATCAAAAAAGACAAATATCCAACTCTTTACAAGGCAGCTCCAAAGGGCAGTGTGTCATGTAAACAACTCTTTACCAAGTTAGGCAATATTTAAGAGCCAAAAAGAACTAGACTAATTGCAGATAGAGCTTAAATGTTGATGTTCTTACATCCTAATATTAAAAAATTAAATTTAAATTTTTACGCCATTACCAAATAATGTTTACCTTTAAACAAAATGGTTATTATGGATGTCTAGTTTCTGTTTTATAATTATTATTTGCAGTTTTTTTATATTAAAATGTTGCTGATCAATTTTAAAATGGTATTTTTTTAATTAAATCTAAATAACAATCTAAAATGTTTTTTTTTTTGACTTTACCCAATATTTCTGAAGGATAAAGTTATTTGAAAAATGTATCAAACGTCTGCCTCTAATAAACCATTTATAATTTAATTCCTTTTGAAAAGGGTTCTTCTTAATTAGAAGAAAACAACTTAGCATCCATAAAGTTCTATAGCAAACGAGAAAATATATTAACTTTTTTTACTGAGTAATTATATTTTAGTAAAAAATGTTTTCTGAAGTATATTTTAGATTCTTAATAAATGACATAAAAAACTAAAAGGTTTTGTTAACTTCAGTAAAAGGACACATGCTTGACCTTTTATTATAAAAATTGTGACCTTTAAAAAGCTGTTTATTTTATTTTTCCTTAAATCCCATTACAGTTTATGAACCAATCTGGAAAATCGAGTGAACATGGAACTGCTATTTAATACACTTAAGATTTTTAGCATGTATAAGACGACTAGCAGCTATTGGCAGGGAGCAGAGCGTATGGTGGGGACAGCTGAATCGATTGCAGGGCTCGCTGTGGTCAAATTTTTGTTAAATCATGCTTGATTTTTACATTTAAATTGAATAAAATATTAAAAGTGGTGCATAATAGTTGTTGTGTAGTTGAATGTAAGAATGACAGAAATAGTAACTGCTAGTTGGAAATTGGAAAAAAATAAAACATGGATAAATGCACTTAAGAGAAAAAAGTAAGTAGTGTATGACCTAACCAAGCAAACCAAATTTCCCGCTTAACTGAACGACTTTCGGGTTTAGCCGAACAACTTTCGAATTTGACGTAACAAGAAGAAAAACTTAGTAGTTTCTTGCCGTGTACCGTTTGTTTCTGTCTTTTTCCAAAGTTTTTTAATAATTTGCGAGTTTTAAAAAGAAAAAGGTTCTTTTTAATAGGCTAAGTAATTAAGGAGTGTCTGCAGAACTGAGTTTAGTATCTGTGTAATCTTCTGTCATTGTGAATAGGGCAAATGGCTATAAAGCCTTCAAGTAAGTAAAGTATATATTAGTGTTAAGTATATTGGAAAAGCCCCAGAATCGTAAGTTTGTTAGGTGATTGTTTACTTATCGGGCCAATTGTCGATTTTTGTCAGAGCCCGCTAGTTTTCGAGTTATGACGCTCCACTAACATAACCTCAAAATTGCATAAACATTCCTAAAATTTCGCCGATTTTCACCTTGGAGATTTAACCAAAAGTTATTCTGACATTTGTAACGTTATCCAAAATTCAAGTTTTAAAATTTACAGTGCTGACCAGGTTTATATATATTTATTTACGAAAAATAAATACATTTTATAAATAATCTTGCACTTTTCTTACAGCAGAGATCCAGACAGACCAAATACGGTATTTTAATGACGGGTAAATTTGTTTTTAATTATCGCTACCATAAAAAACCAATTATACAAGTCTTTGTAAGTTGTTTGAAAATAAAAACAATTTGTATGTTTTTTTTTAGTTTAAATTTAAAATGTATTAAAACGATATCATGAAGCAAATTTGTCTTTTTATATTTTGATACAGCTCACTAAGGCAAAAAGCCTAAGAAGTAAAATATCGTGGTAGTACCACCATACCTTGATCCCCCCAAATATAGTAATAATAGTCAGTTTGTTACCAGATGACGTAAGATTTGAGGTTTTAAACAAAAAAAACAGACGACATTTACAGGCAGCAGGTTACATGGTAATAGTCTTTGGGATATTCCAGCATTAACTTAGTAAAAGCTAAACGAGGTAGCATCTACAAAAAAGGATATGCATCGGTAAAGAAAAAAGAAATAGAACTCAGAAAACATTTTATATAAAAGACAGTAGAAACGAATTGTTTTGGGAACCTATCATACCAAATCTAGTCAAAAGCATTAGATATGTCGAAAACAATATTTTAGGATTTGCCTTTAACTTTCTGTAGCAGAATCCATTTTGTCGATCATATTTAAAATTTGAATAATAATAATAGTAATAAATTTGTCCATAACCTTGCAAACAAACTGAAAAAAGATATAAATCAAAAGGTGGCAGGCTTTCAGCTCTGGTGCAGGTTTAATAGAACATTTTTGTAGCTTTATTGCTAAAGTGCTCTCCAGCTCAGAAAACTTCTTGGAATTATGAGAAGAAAGGATTTCCTTGTTTTTAAATTGTATTTTTAACTTTTCATGAGGAACACCAGCAGCTGTTTAAAAAAGCAATTTAAACTGAGAACCAAGAGTAGAGTTAACAACAGATTGTTTAGCAAAGAGTTGGACATTTTCTTTGGAAGTAGAAATAATTTTTTTTCCAAAGGTTATTGGCAAAAAATTTTGTCTGTTTTTTATTGACAAAGAACCAAGAAAATTTACTGTCAGTCGAGCAATATAAGACTTTATTCTTTATGCGATTATTAAAATATTCTATATTCTCTAAGATGGACTTAATAAATTGGTTTGTTGCTTCGATACTGGCTGGTCAATATTCAGGACTAAGCTTTTAAAGAAACTTTTTATAAGCATGTATTTTTTATAGTCTAGCATTACCACAAAGTTTAAAAAACCATCGTTTAAAATTTAAAGGTGTTTAGTATTGGAAATACAGATTTTATGCCCATATTTCAAAGGGACCATAGGGTATCCAGAAAAGATCTTCCTAGGTTGAAGTGGAGGTAGGGCTTTGTTGAGTCAAGCGACCCCATTAACTATAATACTATACAGGGACCATACACCACCACCAACAAAAAGACATCAGAAAAATCTCTCAGATCACCTCGTTCAGTTGAGACAATAAAAGGCGGCATAAATTTTGCGACTACATAATGTGAGTATATGTGATAGTCAAAGATCAATATGCAGTCTCTTCCCGAAATGGCTGGTTTATCCTAGGTTTGACCAAAGCCTTTGGGCTAACCCCGAAATAAATTCCAATTTCGGCCTTTGACTAAAGTATTTTTAGTCAAACCTAGAAGTTCCTAACTTTTTAGTCAAACGTCGAAAGTAAAATAATCTGTTTTGGGCTATGCCTAGTCGATTCTAGAAGCGACTGGCAGACTCGGTCAAACGTCGACTGTACTTGTAACACGTTTAAATAAGTTTATACTTGCGGTTAGTTGTGGTTAGTTGTGATTAGTTTTGGTTAGTTGTGGTTAGCTAAGAGATCTGACGTATTGTGCAATTCTAAATGTCATAATGCCTCACCATGTCTAAATAAAGACTTTTTTTTATTTTAGCTATGACAATATAACAACAATAAACATTAAAATAAAAAAAATCGTTTTATTACATCTAATTTAACAAAGTAAGACTTTCTAATACCTAATTGAAGTTTGACTGGTAATGTTTGGTTTAATTTATAAATGAGCGATTAAGAAAATCGTATGTATTTAAATTTTAATAGAAAATCTCAGAAAAGTAGTGGAGTTCTTATTATAATTTAAAATCCCCAAGAAAAATAATTTTGGTAGAGGGACCGGAAACGTGATATAATTAAAAAAAGAAAGTCTAAAAGTAAAGATAAGTAAAGTAAAAAAAGTAAAAGTAAAAAAGTAAAGTAAAGAAAGTCAAACAACTTAAGACACCCACGGTACGTTATTACCTAGGCATCAGCCTTTGTAGATTGTCCCAAGATAAAAAAATAAAAAACCTAATGTGGGAATTTTTAAGACAAATACAGCAGTTAAATTAGGTAGAAGAGCCAGAGGTAATTTTAGAATAAAAAATGCTGGACTAATTGGTTTGCAAACGTAAACCCATACTTTACCATCGAAACAAAAGAATATAAGAAGTTTGTACCTTGGTAAATGGTAACTGTTGGTTTAAATTTTGGAGCTGATTTATGATTTAATAAGAAATAGTATGTGAGGTTAGGATGATTTAAAGTAAAGGTGAAAGAAATTTAAATTGGAAATGGGCGAATAGAAATTTGCTATATATTGCTATTTACTTGTTGGATGAGGAACCGTCCCCTCTTTCAGGTATTCAAATAAAAAGTATTTAATATCCATGCCATCATTATTTTTTTATTCCTTAACTCGGACAGATGGACAAAAAGAAAAAAAAAGAAAAAAATGTAAAACACTCACTCTTATACTCTAAGAACTAGAAGCATCTGTTTAATCGTTGGTTAAAACTTTACAAATCTTTTAATAGGTAAGTGTAGTGGTACCGCCTCAGATGATTAAAGGCTTCCCAACCATCTACACATATTTCTTTAGCTGCTGTTTCTATATTATAATCAATCAGTTCGTTTTGGTGTTTTTAACCTTAAGGACATGAAGGTTGTTATAATGTTATTTAGGCTAGATCTACTTTTTAATTTGTAGCACATCTGTTAGTTTGAAATAATAAAAAAAAATGTTCGCAACAGATAAACTTAAAATATATTTTTAACAAATATCAGTATTATATTTGTGTCATTAAAATAATATAATTCGAACCCAACCTGCAAAACTTTCCTAAAATTCCTCCTTCTTAAAAGTGATTACACCCAAATTGGAAGATTTTATTTAAATACACTTATTTTTTTATAAGATAAATTTAATTTCACCTTCATTTAACAAATATTTTTAATAAAAAAAGCACAAGAAGCACTTCTCAAAAATATTATTTTCACTTTTAAAAATGTCAACAAAATTGTCTAGAGATTTTAGTTTTATGTTGCTACGCCATGGACCCGCGAAACAATTGAATGGCCTACTTTATAAATTTAAATTATTGTTATTTTTCGCGATTTCAATTTAAGAAGTAAGCGCATTTAATTGTTTCGCGGGTTCCTGGTGTACCAACATAAATTTTTTTAAAATACCTAGATAATTTTGTTGACATTCGATTAATAAAGAAATGATTATTGTTTAATTAAACCCAGGTATCCAGGGTTTCTAAGAAAGCAGCAGAAAATAAATATCGTCTTATGAAACATAAACTCCATTCGCTGATATGTTTATGTCCTAATATTAGGCTTAAATACCCTTTATATATTCTTGATTACCCAGTTAAGATTTGCTTTATCTTCTTATTAAAGAACATTTGTATGAATGGTAAAAGAGTTCTTATTTTTAATAATTATAGTAGATATAACAAAATAATTTCTTTTTTGAATAAAAAGTATTTTTATAAAAAATAAATATCGTATAATAATTTGTCTTTTCATCGTTTAAGCTAATATTGGCTAATAAAGTTGCAAAATAAATTTTGATTTTTTATACTTAAAAATAGCACATTACATAAAACGCGTATTTGCCATCCAACATGTATAGGGTTATTCATTTTAAAGTAAACAGGGCCTAATTTTTAAACTTCCCTGTACTTTTTAAAAAAACAAATATAGCCATTTCGTGTATTTTTTTCCGTAGAATTTAATAATCTAATCAGAAAAACATTTGTAACAAAAAAAAAAGAGTTACAGCACGAGTGACGTAATTTTTAAATAGAATACCCCGTATATTTTTATATCAATAGATAGAGATTTCCACGAGGAATTCGGTGATATAGGGGTTGCTGGGTTTATTTCCTGCGGTTCTGCTGCGATTGTCTAATAACTGCATGATACTATAAGGATAGTTTCACCTAAAAAACCTGGCTGCCACAGGTCACAGGTGCTTATTTGTCAAAGTCAAGAATTTTAAAAATACATTTATTACGTTTTGGAGTAGTTTTTTAATGAGGTTTTCATCAGAAGAACGGCTTCAAATTATAGTAAATGCTAAAAATGATATGATATATCTATTTCTAAATCAAGCAGCAAAATTACAATAAACGGATAAAATTAAAATACAATACGAGGTAAAATATGGTGGTAAAACTTATAACAAAAAATTATAATATTACTATAATTATAATATTACTAATAATTTAATTGTTCTATATGACCCCCGTTATTTTCGAAACATGATCTATAACCCTTCCTTCTAAGCTCGCCGATATTATTTGAGGTTCTTGGTTAAGACGATTAATTTCGATCACAATTTTTTCTCTCATTTCTTCCTTGTTTGTGTTCTCATTTTGGTAAACGACATTCTTTAAGTGACCACATAGAAAAGTATTTAAAATTGTAAAATCTGGACTATTAGGTGGCCATCTAATAGTGCCATAACGTCCAATCCACTGATTGTATCGGCGATTGAGATACTGCACAACTTGACGAACAGCATGGGGCGGCGCTCCGTTTTGTTGCCAAATTATCTTGCGATACGTTTCGAGTGGCAATTCTTCTAAAATGTCCTCAGTATCGTTTTCAAAAAGATTGAGATATCTTTTTCCAGTTAAGGATTCCTTATAGAATATTGGCTGGACAATTCTATTGTTAAGCACACCACACCAGACATGAAGAGAAGACCTCCCTTGGTATTTAATCTTTTGAAATTTTCTGGGATTTTGTCTTGCCCAGCTGTGCGTATTGCGTCGGTTAAACATTCCCGATGTAGTGAATGTAGCTTCATCCGTCCAAAGAATCGTTTGAAACAGAGTAGGATCGTTATCTTGCTCATGGATTAAAATTTGGGAAAAAATTGAAAGCGAAGTTCCTTTTGTTCACGTGTTAAATGCTGCACTGGTAGAACGTGATATGGAACATAGTTAAAATATTTCAATGTTCTCTGAACCGTCGCATAGGTTACTCTTCTTCTTGCGGGGCCATACCTCAAGTCGTTAACTGCGTCAGTAATTGACTTCATGGGATACAAAGTAAAATAATTTAGAATAGCTCGATCCCGGTTTCTTTTTCTCATTGTAGCCTTTTTTTAATATGTAACGATTTTGTTTTTTCAAATAAGACCTTCAGTTTTAAAATCATTTTTACTGATATATTTCGGTGGAAATTTGCAACATATCTTCGTTGTGTTTCCCTGACGTTTTCTCCACATTTATAATAGAGACTTATAATTTGAAGCCGTTTTTCTAATAAAAACCTCATTATAAATCCACTCCAAAAAGTAATAAGTGTCTCCAGTAGCGTAGTGGTCAGAGTTTCGGCTCGCGGGCCCGGCGATCCGGGTTCGATTCCCAGTGCCGGAGAGACACTTTTAGGTAGTAGTATTTAAAAATAACGACCGTGGTGGCACTACCGCGTTGTCTAAAAGGTGCTGTGAAATGCAACATTTGCATGTTTCAGTGCTTGGACAACGTTGACGGAACAACTGGGAAGAAATGGGTTAAACACCGGAAAACCCGGCACTCACGGTACTTTGGTCCGTAGGATATAATATACATATATAATAATCCTTCGTGAGCTGTCATAACGATAAAAAAAAATAAACGTAATTTTAAAATTCTTGACTTTGACAAATAAGCACCTGTGACCTGTGGCAGCCAGGTTTTTTCAGGTGAAACTATCCTTACAGTATTATGCAGTTTTTAGACAATTCCAGCAACCCCTATATCACCGAATTCCTCGTGAAAATCTCTATCTATTGATATAAAAATTTACGGATATTTCATTTAAAAAATACGCCACTCGTGCTGTAACTCTTTTGTTTTTGTTTCAAATATTTTTCTGATAAGATAATTGAATTCTACGAAAAAAATACACGAAATGGCTATATCCGTTTTTTAAAAAGTACAGGAAGGTTCAAAAATAAAGCCCTATTTACTTTAAAATAAATAACCCTGTACAATTTTCTAAAAGCCATGGCCAAATGTCGTTTATTTGTAAACGTATGTAACTGCTGCACATCAACCTACTTAATTAATAAGAACTTTATTGATTGGGGCAAAAAAAAGTAGGCGCTACTTTTTGCAATACCTTATTCCGATCGCTAATAAGTAACAAGGAAAATAGGTCATGGGGTAAAAATTAAACATATTTAAATATAAATTGTTTACTTATTAACACTGACATAAGCGAGTACCCAAAAAGGCCTTATTAACATTGAGAGAATAGATACGGCCTTGAGTCTGTTAATCGAATTTCTTCTTTTTAAAACATCTGGCTGTAAATTTATTCAATATCGTTTTTGTTGTAATTTTGTCTAAATTGCGTACTTTTTGCCCCAAATCAATTACCACTTGTGACACAGTATTAAATTTGCTTATATGTTATACAATTTTCCAGATTTCTTTTAACAGATAATCAGAATTATTTTATTAAATTTTGATAAAAACATATTTGCTATGAGGGAAGTATACGCTGATAAAATTTTTTAAGACATTCCGAGCCGTACTTTTTTTAAAGGCTTTTATTGTCATATTAGGATCTGAACAATATGAACATGTTTACTTAATATTCAGTAATTTTTCTGTGTTGGATTTGTTTGATTCCATTTGTTTCATTGTTGTTTCTTTGCATTAATATGCCTAGAGTTCCCAGACGCGGTAATGTAATTCAACTTTTCAAGTTCGATAGGGGTCAAATAATCGGGTTACGTAAAGCCGGATTTTCTTTTGGAAAAATCGCGAATCAGGTGAATCGAAACGAAGCTACTTTAATGAGATGTTGTCGAGCGTGGTTCCAAGAAGGCCCAAATCGACGAGTTAGAGGTACTGAATGCCAAAGACAAACTACAGAGTGATAGTATCGTTATTTGAGGCAACTAGCATTAAGAGATTTTCCACAACAAGGGAAGTTGCAAACCAGTGGTTTGATGCTGTCCGAAGGGCAATAACAATGAAGACAGTTTATCGCCGAATAAGGTCTTTTGGACTGTTTTCATACCGTCCCCATCTTGTACTACTTCTGACCTCACAGTATCGTCGGCAACGATTAGTATAAAGTAGGGAGAGACTTGAACGAAATATGGAATGGAACTCAGTCGTATTCAGCGATAAGTCCAGATTCTGTTTGAGCACATATGATGGCCGTGCAAGAGTAAGGAGGAGACGTGGCGAAAGATAGAACGTCCAATTTTCCATCGAACGGCATATTCATCGCTCTGTGAATGTTATTGTATGGGATGCCATTGCTTATGGCAGCAGGTCAAGATTAGTGTTTATGCGAGATAGCATGATTGCCCAGCACTATATCCACGAAGTTTAACAACTACATCTGTTTTCCATTTTGGAAACATTGCAAGATTCACTTTTATAGCAGGACACTACACGCCCTCATGTCGCACGTGTTATTTTAGACTTTTTAGAATGGTCCGGTGTAAATCTGCTTCCTCGATCTCCAGACCTTTCCTGCCTCGAATATGTATGGTATATAATGGAAAGAAGGTTGCAAAATTCACCGCACCCTCCACAACCATTAAAGGCTCTACCATAAAGACATCAATCACCTAATCCAATTAATGCCGCGACGACTTTGTGTAGCGAACAGAAGAGCTTCGATACATTATTTTGAGAAATTACGAGTTTAAATTTTAATCACTTAATATTTATCAGTAGACCTAAAAATTGTAAAAGTATGCTCAAATTTACAGCACTCCTACTTGGTGTTGCACTTTCTATGTCACCTAGTATAAAAGTAGTGGTTTTAAGGTTACTTTTTATGACTGTGGAAATTTATTTTGATACTCCTGTTTTTACTGGACATAACAGTCAATGGTGTAATTGGAACGCTGTAGAATGAATGTCCTTGCATACACTTCTTCTATAATTCTATGTTTTTTTCATATATAGATTACGTAAGTCCTTTTGGCACTTCACCCAAAAGTAAAAAACTAGAAATAATTAATTCCCTAACCGTCCTTCAACGAAGTCAGCCGCGGTCTGTTCCCCTCTAAAAACTAATTTGTAGTTGATACCTTTTTAGTTAAAAATTAGATCCATTAAACATTTGTGTTAATTTATTTTTTATTTTTCCCTTAGCTTAAAAAAACAAGACTGTTGTTAACAAATTCGGAACAAAATTTAAACACTTCTTGTAAGTTTATTTTACAACTTATTTACGAAATAATGACGTTTTTTCAAATTATGTTGTTATTTTATTGTTTATACTAGCTTCTCATTTTTAAGCCTGTTGGCATTTACTTTTTATTGTCCATAAAAATCAGCAAAAATAGGGTTGCCATAAATTATATTGCCTTTTTAACAACACCAGCAATACTTATAATGTTAATAAAACAGTGTTAACTACTGCAGACGTGGGTAAACTTGTAGCGGTAATATAAGATAACCGTAATAAAATTTATGTGATACGTACTTTAGATTTTTTACTTTTCCCCAGTCCAAAATGTGTTGAATAGGTACTTAGAGATACTTAATGTTACTACATACAAAAAACAATTTGGAAGCAAAATATTAACCTTTATAGTTATTTGTTGACTACAGATCATTTCAAGAATAAACATCTTCTACAGTATAACCAAGACATGACTATATTTTTATTTCTATAAGCAGAAAAAGTAAAAAGGACCGTAATTTGGAAGAGTAAATGTAAACTGGTAGAGCAAGCCCTATTAATTTTTGGTAGGAAGCACAAGATAGCAGGCATGTTTTTACTAGAGAGTCTTTAGAAAAATGTACGTAATGAGAATCAAGGCATGCTCCATTTCAGAAAGGTCCGAATTATTTGTTTAATAAAAAAAAAAAAATAAAAAAATGCATTTTTTTTTACTTTAACTAATTTTTTATAACTTAATTTGTACTGGACATAATAACCATAAAACAGACATATTTTGTTACTAAAATAGGATTCGTTAGCCAAAATATAATGGCAATAAACAAAAAGGAAAATATAGTCTTCTTGCATTGTTTTTATGAACTTAATTATATATATATATATATATATATATATATATATATATATATATAAAATTTTTTTATTATATATATATTTTTTTTTTTAAAAAAAAAAATATATATATATATATATATATATATATATATATAAAAAAAAAAAAAAAAAATATATATATATATATATATATATATATATATATATATATATATATATATATATATATATATATATATATATATATATATACCTGTCTTGTTTTTATTGAACGACATCCCCATTTGCTGCCAGTGAACAAGACAAAATTCAAGAGGATAGAAACAAACTTCTTACGTTTTGGAAAAGTCAAAGTTACATTTTATGTACATGTTATAAACCGTTTCTAAATTACATCCCAAAAAACTTTTATTAAACGGGTTGAAAGAATCAGAATTGTCTGTATTTTTAAATAATTTTAAAATAAAATGTACGAAGTTGAATACGCTTAAAAAGGGTTATGAAAATATAAATTACCTTATAAAATAAATCTGACGTACAGTTTAAAATGTTTTTATAAACATCTTCTAAAGCGTCGTCAAGACTTAAATAACACATAAATATAAACACATAATTTTCTTAATAATTGGGACCAAGTATATAAAGCAAGAAATATTGCTTTGTTAGAGGCGATCCATATTTTCCACTTTTATATTGAATCAGTAAGCATGAATTTATCTTTCATATTTCTGAAGCGCAAAATAAAATTTCAAAATATTTTATGATACTTTAAGAGAAAATATTGTGTTGTGTTTCTAAAGAAAATTTAATTGTTATGTTGTATCCATTAAAATAAAAAACTAAAATAAAATATTCTTAAATAATTTTTAATATTTATTTAAAAAGTATATTTATATTATATATGTTGTTTTTTAAACCATATCTTTATGTCTTACCTTTAGCCGGCCCAGTGGCGTTTAAACATTCTAGTATAGGGTTTGGCACCCAGGCAAATTTTATTGCTCGGTTAAAATTCGTTCCGCCAATTAAGGCATAGTCGAAAATAGTACCAAAATGTTTAACGGTGCTGAAATACAAGCCAAAAAGTTGCCATGTAATTGGCGTTGTTTTTATATTAAATATGCTGGCCATGTGTTAACAATGCTGTCTTGCAGTACTTTGTGAGTCATTGGCGTGTTAAATTACAATCCGTTTTTTAATCGGTGATATAATATTAGTGTAGGGTAAAATAAAATAATTAATAAATATAAAGAGATTAAGGAAAGTTTCAGAAAATTTGTATATAAAAAAACAAAGAAATGTGGCAAGTGCTGCACACGTGAAAAGGAACTTCGCTTTCAATTTGTTTCCCAAATTTTAATCCATGAACAAGATAACGATCCTACCCTGTTTCAACCGATTCTTTGGACGGATGAAGCTACGTTCACTACATCGGAAATATTTAACCGACGCAATACACACAGCTGGGCAAGACAAAATCCCAGGAAATTTCAAGAGATTAAATACCAAGGGAGGTCTTCTCTTCATGTCTGGTGTGGTGTGCTTAACAATATAATTGTCGGGCCAATATTCTATGAGGGATCCTTAACTGGAGAAAGATATCTCAATCTTCTTAAAAATGATATTGAGGACATTTTAGAAGAATTGCCACTGAAAACGTATCGCAAGATAATTTGGCAACAAGAGGGAGCGCCGCCCCATGCTGTTCGTCAAGTTGTGCAGTATCTCAATCGCCGATACAATTAGTGGATTGGACGTTATGGCACTATTAGATGGCCACCTAATAGTCCAGATATTACAATTTTGGACACTTTTCTATGGGGTCACTTAAAGAATGTCGTTTACCAAAATTAGAACACAAACACGGAAGAAATGAGGGAAAAAATTGTAGATGAGATCATGTTTCGAAAATAACGGTGGTCATATAGAACATTTAAATTATTAGTAATATTATAATTTTTTGTTATAAGTGTTCTTATTAGCACCATATTTTACCTCGAATTGTGTTGTTGTTGTTGAATATATCATATCATTTTTAGCATATAATATAATTTGAAGCCGTTCTTCTGGTGAAAACCTCATTATAAAACTACTCCAAAAAGTAAAAAATTCTTGACTTTGACAAATAAGCACCTGTGACCTGTGGCAGCCAGGTTATTCTAGGTGAAACTATCCTTAGAGTATCATGCAGTTTTTAGACAATTGCAGCAGAACCGCAGGAAATAAACCCAGCAATCCCTATATCACCAAATTCCCCGTGAAAATCTCTATCTATTAATATAAAAATATACGGGGTATTCCATTTAAAAAGTACGTCACTCGTGCTATAACTATTCTGTTTTTGTTTTAAATGTTTTTCTAATTAGATTATTAAATTTTACGGAAAAAATACACAAAATGGCTATATTCGTTTTTTAAAAAAGTACAGGGAAGATTAAAATAAAGCCCTGTTTACTTTAAAATAAATAACCCTGTACATTGGCATACAGGTTATTCAACCCGTTTAATAAAAGTTTTTTGGGATGGAATTTAGAAACGGTTTTCAACATGTAATTGTTTCTACTTAGCTAACAATGTACATAAAATGTAACTTTGACTTTTCCGAAACGTAAGAAGTTTGTTTTTATCCTCTTGAATTTTGTCTTGTTCACTGGCGGCAAATGGGGATGTCGTTCAATAAAAACACGACAGGTTCTCTTCAAAACTTTGTAACATTCTTCGTCACTATAAAACAAATTAAAACTATTGCCATTTGAGTATTTTTTCAATTTGTAAATTTAAACCTAAGGCCAGTAAGAGCTGTCAACATAAAATAAATACTGATTAGATCTCCTGTTTGATAGCAAATCATTGTTATTGTTTTTCAATAGCTAACTATGCAAAATTTAAAGTTTTAGCTGAATTAATCCGATAATTTTATGAAATACCTTATTATTTCAAAAATGATTAGGAATAGATATATGTAATGCTAATAAAATTTCATACAGAATTTAGTCCTAGACTTGATAATACTTAGAGTTACAGGGTGTCTCCTTTAACAAAAAACGACTTCTGCGACTTTGAAAATGTGAATGTTTGCCGCAGAATTTTGTACACCCTGTATAAAATTAGACAACAAAAATGACAAAAGGGCAATCCTTAGATCTTTTTTTAATATTTTGCTAAACATGAGGATTAAATGTTCAAAAAATACACCAATATGTAATTGTAAAAGTGGTTACGCCGAAGATATGTTTTTGATTCACAAATATCAACAAACACTTAAGACATAAGTATAGGACGTTATACATAAAATTTATATAGAATTGCAGGCAAAATAAAAAAATAATAAACAGGGTGTTTTATTTAAAATAAGCAAGTACGTCATACTATTCAAACTGCTTTCTCGGCAAGTTCAACATTAAATGACTCTAAAATATATATTTTTGTATTCTACCCCAAACACCAACAGATTTTTCCACAAAAAAAAATAGAAACGGTGGCGGTAAGCATTAATTGAAAATACTAAATCGGCGTGGAGGCGGCGTTCGCCGAATTCAAACAGGCCAGTCACGCCCTGTTTCAAGATGCTCTTTCTGGTTGGCCAAAATTTTGGCAGTTTTTTCATAAAAAAAGGTAATTACATTTTTCGTAGTAATTCAAATATTTATTGGGTAATTAAATTAATTTCTAAGTAATTTAATTACTGTATAAGTAATCAAATTACTTTCTAAGTAATTGAATTACTTGGGATTCGTGAAAATCAATTACCAATGACGGTTACATTATCCTATTAGTTGATAGTCCAATTACAATTACCTTTTCCAGAAAGTAATTGATTTAAAGTAATTCAAATTACTGAAAAGTAATTGAATACGATTTTTCAATTATTTTACTTTAATTACCGACAGCTCTGGTTACCAGCAACTTTCGGTTAAACTGAAAGTGACAGGAAGTTAAAAATATTTTAAAAAAGAAGCACACCTGCAACTTACCTAAATCCCAAATTTTAAAAATCGTTTCTAAATTACATCCTAAAAAATTTTTAGTGAACATGTTGGGTGAATAATCCTGTATATTATATTTATATTATTCTTAACATTAACTAATGCCTGCATTGTTTCAATAACTGAGTATCTTGAGGTCTCTCGTCAAGGGACAAAAGACGGTTTCGTTGCTTGGACAGCGAGCGAGCATCTACTGTACTTAGGTTTATAGAATATAATATGGATACTGTAATCAAAAAAAAATTGCATCAAAGTTTTTTCTTGGATCCTTACATTTTTGGATACCTAAATTACAAATAAATTATTAAAAAAAACATTTTTAAAAGCAAGCTTTTATTAACATGAACTTAAAAGAGAAAAATAATCTTTAAATTTAATCAGACTCATTAATTTCTTACATAAAACAATTTATATGATACAAATCTTGTCGCAAGATTTACCTTTTTGCAAAAAAACATATATTTTTTTCTTAGAATTACCTATTTTATGATCAAGGTACATGCTGTATTCTTGTTTATCTATTTATTTAATTGTCTAAAGTAATAAACTAATGGGTTTAATTTAATTTAAAGCTTAAAGCTCTTGTTATTAAAAATAAATATAAGATCTTTTTTATTAAAACGTATCCAAGAAAAAGAGATTCTTTTAAAAACAAACCAATAAATAAAGTGTCCCAATTTTTGTATCTCTTCTGTTTAAGTGCAAATCATTTTTTTTAAATATTTGTTTAGATTTTACGAAAAAATACACAATATGACTATTGCACATTTTCATTCTAAATATAATAAAACCCACAAATATGGGTTTAGTCCTTGTGACACAACCTGTACTTGATTATTTATTTAACTACAAAAAATATGTTCTATTTTCTGTACTTAAATACACTTCTATGTTAGTTTTTTAATTTGCAGAAAAAATGTCTTACATCTTAAAAAAATAAATTTTAGTTTAAATTAGAAATTCTCTGCAGCCAAGAGTACAGTTTGCAATGAGAAACGTTAAAGTAAAATACAATGTGCAAAGTGTGTCCAGGACCAAATCGGCCCCATTATATAAAAACTCTTTTATCATGGTAATATAATAATATAAGACTATTAAATATTTAAATTTTAACATATTTGGTTTTATTTTGTTGAAATGACTTCTTTATTTATTTTTAACCTAAGTTTTGATGCTAAATAAATAATTACATAAATTATTATTATTTTTTTATTTATCTTGGAACAGTCCACGAAGGCTGATGCCTAAGTAGTAACGTACCGTGAGTGTCTTAAGTGTGGTGAGAGGGAGTTTGTTCACACAGGACTTAAATATTTGGAGATTGGAAGGAGAAGGAAAAACTTCTGCGGGGAGTAGGTTCCATAGTCTTGGCACTTTAGGGATGAAGGAACGAAGAAAGCGGGAAGTTCGGGGCCTCTCTAACTAAACTGTAAAAGGATGCATAAAAGTTGCACTACGTTGGGAGCTGCCAGAGAAAGTATTATACTGGCCAATTCCTCTGAGCAGAAGCCCTGAAAATACCTAAAGAAGAGCGACAGATCCCCTACAGCTCGACGGTGGGCAAGAAGAGAAAGCCTTTCTGTGAGCGTTGGATCATTAATAATACGAACGGCTCTTCTTTGAATGGAACAATATTCTAAAGAGGGTCTGATTTAGGATACTAACAGAGAGTACAGATTGGAAAAAGAGAAATATTTTCTGGCTCTAAAGAGGAATCCAAGCTTTTTTGAAGTTGCAGAGGCTATGGATGTAATGTGTTTGTGTCAGTTGAGGTTATTCTTGAAAGTAACGCCAACAAAATTAAACGACTCTTTGTTTTGCAGAACTTGGCCGCTCATATGTAAGGGATAAGCATTGGCAGACTTTTTTCGCGACAGCGAACATGATTGTGTTTTCAAAGCATTAAACTGAACAAGATTTTTGGCGCCCCAATCCAAGATAAGTTTGAGGTCTTGTGAAAGAGATATCTGCATTGACCTGCGCTTGTTTTCCAAATCAGAATTACATGGTGGCTTAAGAAATTGAATACAAGAGTGGAGGGTACTATCGTCAGCAAAACTAGGAATGAGATTGATTGTGGAAAAGTGAAGATCGTTAATGTGCAGAAGAAACAGCGTGGGTGCCAGCACTGAGCCCTGGGGCACCCCAGCATTAATTTGGTAGAAGCTAGAGGAATGACCATCTACATTAACTGATATACATCGATTAGAAAGGAAACTGGAAAGCCAAGAGCAAAGCTTAGGTGGAAGACCGTAAGAAGGAAGTTTGTTAAGAAGCCCATCATGCCAGACCTGATCGAAAGCTTTGGATATGTCTTATTATCGATCTGGGATTCACCAAGAAACTCAAGGGACTGGTTCCAGTTGTGTGAAACAAAGGAAAGAAGATCAGCTGGAATCCATATTGTCTATCATGCAAGATCTTATGTTTTTCCAGATATTTAAAGATTTGGGAATTAATAAATTTTTCCATTACTTTGCTAACAACTGAAAGAAGAGATATAGGTCTATAGTTAGAAGGGAGAGTTTTGGATCCTTTTTTGGGGACAGGTTGCACACGTGCAGCTTTCCAACTCTCCGGGAAAATGCCCGTGTCGTAAGAGATTGAAAGAGGCTAGTTAGGATGGCTGCAAGCTAGGAGCACATTTTTTAGACTATTGCTGGTATGCCATCCAGCCCAGACGATTTATAAGTATTGAGAGAAGAAAGAATACGCTTGATCTGTTTGACTGTAAAAATTATATCGGACATTTTATGAGAAACAGTGACAAGTGTTGGAAGAGGAAGATTAATAGGAGGGTCAAGCGTAGAATTGGCAGCAAATTGTTTGGCAAATAGTTCGGCTTTTCCTTTGAAGGTAGAGACAATTCCATCTTCAGAGATTAGGGGTGGAAAAGAATTTGTGCAAAAGTTTTTACTAATATTGACATAAATTATATTTTGAATATTAAGGCAACTTGCGAAATAAAAAATATATATTTAAACTGTTGATCATAACCGTCTTGTTTATGGGCTAAACATCTTAAAACTAGCATTTTAAAGACACCCATAACAAACCTGTTAATAAAATGGATATAAATATTTTGTAAAGAGTAGGTTACATTTTTAAAGAGTCAATAAAGTGTTATTAGCATCGTGCCAATGAGACCTCATCTAAAATGTCTTTAATTTTTTTTGTATCGGTAATTAGGAATTTGTAGAAATTATCCACTTTTTTTGATTATTTAAAGTGTTTTAAAAATTAAAAATGTGCGTTAAAGATTCTTTTTTAAGAAAAAAATACCGTTACGAAGCGTATGATTTTAATTCATTGTACCTCAACTCGTTTTCCTAAAAATATTAATAATCTTATTACATCATAAATGATCACGGTTAGTTCTTGTTTCAGTTTGGTCAATAGATAAATTTAATATATTTGTCCTAGCCTTTCGCTTGCTTGGACTACACGGTTTTAACTGTTTTTTTTTACGTTTTTCGCAAAATATTACCCTCCATTAACTCCGTCGCGTCATATTACATCATACTTCCCGCACTCAGTACTTCACCACACCATTCGCGCCGTAGCGCGCATCGTACTACTAAGCATTTTGTATTTTTTTCTAATATACATGACGTTTTTCTTTACAAACTTGTATTTTTAATTTTAACCCCAAAGGGATGTAATTTTAAAAGTGTTAAAACAGATCATTTATTATCGTAATCAATAAACTACAAAACTATTTTCATACTGCCAACTCCAGAAATGACGAAGATCTACACAAACCTTAACCCTTATTCTACCCCTTTAGGGAGTCGTTTTCTAAAATTCTTCCTTAGCTGACCACTTCTACTCATAATCCACCTCAGTAACATATCTTCATAGGTCAAGTAATTGTCAAGATTTTGTAATTAGTCTATCGCTTTTATATACAGGGTCCTGCAATGGTACGTCAGGCATCCATAGCTTCTATACTAATTAAGTTATGAATTTCATTTGATGGCAGATCTATACTGTACATATGATTATAGTTAAAAAAATATTTTCGCATTTACAGGGTGGTCCAAAAACGTATGACGACATAAAATTGACTTTTTTAAGTAGTACATTTTGAAAACACTCTGCCAACTAGATGAAAATTATTTTTTATTATATATAGTATGTAAACAAATGTATTGCAAATGGATTTCCTAAAAAATATGGTCAAGGCTATGAATAATTCAGAAACTTTTTTTTAATTGTTTGATACTTCCAGTATAATGTCAATTCTTATCTTTTTTTATTCTACATAACCGTACTAATATACCACTATTTTCTTTCTTTCATTTCATAAATAGGAATTTTAATTGCTTTAATTGTAAAATTAAAAAATGGTCAAAGGTTTAATTTATAAAACTGAAAAAAAAAGTTTTTAGTAGTATATAAGTACTGTCATGTAAAATAATAAAATAAGAATTGACATTGACCAGGAGTATCTATTTTTTAAGTTTTTAATTAATCATAGCCTTATCCACAATTTTTTAGGCAAACCAATTGCAATACATTTGTTTATATACTATATTCGACATAAAAAAATGTCATCGGTGGCAGATGGCTGAAGTTCGTCCCTAATTCGAATCTTGGTCTAATAGCAAATTTACTTTTTTAACAAAGCATTTTCCTCATTAATTTATCCACAAAATACTTATTAAATTATCTACAAAAAATAAATTCATATTATTAAAATTTTAGATAAAAAGCTTTTTAATTTAGTTTTTTGGAAGTTTCTTAGTTTATTAAATAGGGGTTTAAGAAAGGTAATAAATAATGTCCAAAAGAGCCAAGACAGTGTTCCTGAAAAAACATCATAAAATCAATATGGCTTACTTCATCCTTTTTAATTTTATTGAGATAATTTACGAATTATGAAACAAGCCGAGGCAAAAAATATAGTTCACCCTTAAGGAAGTAATATTTTTCGATTGAGATTTTTTGGGCTTCTTTATTCAGCCAGTTATAAAGGATATTGATTTAAAAGCTTATTTTCGAGAACACACTTGTGGTCTCAAGGGCTTTTGTTAATGTGAGTAGACAATTTTATGTCCTAAAATAAAGTTATTGGGATAAAAGTGCATCGATTTGGTATACTTTGTGTACTAAGCTGACAAAAGAGAAACGATCATAGGCCCAAAAAAACTTTTCTGCAACAATGTATTCAGAAGTAAATCCTGTCAGTTTTTATATAAACGTTTTACAAAGTAATAATTATAAACAATATTTACGCAAGTTTTTTTTAATTAAATTAAAAAAAGTGTTTTTTATTTTACACAAAATGTAGTACTAAATAAAAGTACCTTATCGACCATATATTTTTACACTTTAACTTGTAATTTGTTTAATAAAGAAACACTATTTTAAATTATTTAAAATAATAAGTTTGGTTTAACCGAAAGTATTCCAACTACTTCTATATTGCCAGAAAAAGTTAAAACATAAAAAACAATTCGAGGTGTTGGCATTTACTATTACCATGATTTATGGCTCAGTAAATTTTTAACTGTTTTTACATAAAAACATTTTTTGCCGTAGAATGAATAATTTCGAATATTTAAAATTAATGATTGTATCTCAATTGTAATAACAAAAGCCAGTTATAAAATCTGACTTAATAAGTACTACCAAGCCTTTTAACTTTTTTATTATTGTCAATATGCATTCATTGCAAATCGTTTTGTATTATATTCTTTTAAAAACAAATTGTAATTTAATATATGTCTAACGTAAATATCGTTCTTTAAAGATATGTTTTTTCTTAAATTTAATAAAAAACCAAAGATAATATTTCTTAAATTAAAGGTTTTTATTTAAACTGTAACAAAATATAGCATTTTTGGTAGGTACAATTATATTTATAAATCCAAATACGAAGAAGGAAAACAACATAATTATATAGGAAAATATAGACATTACATGGCATGCGGGTTGCAAAGTTTTAAAAAAATGGCCCAACCCATTTTTTTAAGGATTGTGTGGATTACTTTGTTTTACGTGTTTTGATTTTCTTAAGATATATTAAAACTATTTTATGTGTAACAGGTAATAAGTTTTAACTAATAAAAGACAAAGATAAATAATCGATTATTAGGTTTAAAAAAGTCATTTGCTATTAGGTTTTTTGGTAGTGAGGGTTATCACCGTAGAATTTAATTTAAACAAAAAACAATCCATGAAAATGATGGTCTAAAAGCAAAAAAATTGTTAATAAAAAATTTACTAAAAAGTTTTTGTTATTATATTTTATATAAATAACTTAATTAATTTTATTGAATTTAATCGTTATCTGAAAAATCCCATAATCACTAATTGTAATAAAACACTTTTTATTTTCAGATTCCACCTGTACTTTACACCCTCTTTGGGCTAATAATTTAATTAAGACATAAAAATACTTAAAGGATATCTAGCATCTTTATTAATTTAACACCACCTGTTTTTAAAAATTTAATGAAACGGCCAATGTGAACAAGTTATTGTCCTCTAGTAAATTGATTACATAAAAATGTGTATATGAATATTATTAATTTCAAAGCAAACAAAAGAGACAAGACTTTTAAACGGCTTGAAAGGTAATAAAATTTAAAACACACATTTGCTAAAGAATTAAGTAAAGGTGAACTAGCAAATCTTGATCCTTCTCAGTAAATAAATGTAAAACAAAATGTAGAAAATTAAATCAAAATCTCTTTTTGACGTAAAGATAAAATTTAAATCCGAAATAAATAACAAAGGTATACTTTTATTTAAAATGTTAAAGAAAATATGTATTTTTTTATGTTTAAAAATTGGCACATAATTAAAGTTAAAAGGATATCATATTTTATTATGTTATGAAAATTATGAAGTGAATCAAATACTGGTATATCGTTGTCTTATTAGTAAAAGTAGTAATTTTAAATATTTAGTTAATTCACTATGGCTTGTAAATTAAATAACATGTTTTTATAACAGCAGGAAAAAAATGTCGACCTCTGCCCTTAACGGTCGATCAACCAGTTTTTTAAAGCCAATGTCACAAAAAAAGGTTTTAAGGCTATTGGTAGATAAAAAGATTCTAGTATTTAAAAATAATCGATATTACTACCAACTTTAAAAAAATAAAGTTGTACAGTTGAATTGAATTGTGGCTTTTGTAGTGAAATTGGAAATATTTAAGATATTTTATTAATTTAGGTATATAGACACACATAGGTGCATACATGTTTTTATGCGTGTGCGTCTGCTTGTGCCTTTGCCACTACCCGCCTATACGATTTACCGTGGAAGTCTGTAAGCGTATTTATATACCTTTTGCCTCATATTACTAGGTAAAAATAAAAAATAAATGCAATATAATGCGACAATAAATAGGATGATTTGGAAACAGTATTGATTTTCAAAACATTTTGGTGGATAATATAATTTGTTAATGAACGATTTATAATAATAATAAAAATGCAAAAAAGATGACTTACAACAAATGTTTATCATAAATACACTACAAACTACACTACAAAATCTTAATATTATAATTATAGATTAATTAGGTACGGGAGAGAACTTTTTTAGGAATCGGTCCACAAAATATGACATTTATTGAGCGAATTACTAAAAAAATAATAAGGTAAAAAAAATCATAAACATAACTGGGTGAACAAGCCATGGGTTTACTTTAATCCAAATTTAAAAGATCAGAATTTAAAAATATGTACAAAGATATAAAATAAACAAAAAAAGCTTTTTATTTTAACCAATTGTGCAAGTAGTTTTGCTTAAATAATGGTAAAAAATATATTTTACTTTCACTCGTTTCCTACAGTCATGTTATAAATTTGTAAAATTTCTTAGAGAGTAAGACATTAAACTTTAAATTGAGCCAAATTTATTTAGCAATACTATCAGACTATTTTTAGGATAGGCAAAAAAAAAAAATATGTATCTTTAGAAAACATTAATACAAAAAAATTAAATATAACTTTTATATTTAAAACATAGCATATGTTTAAACAGAATATATTATGCATAAAATATTAAACAAGTCTTATGTTTTTAAGATATTTACAAAAATAAATATATTGTAATCAAGGTAAAGATGTTTAATAATAACTATTTTTCTTTTAATCACGTTTTGGAATATCTGATATTTTAAATTCAAACATTTTTATGTCCTACAGGTGTTATATATCAAATAGGATTTACTGCATACTTTTCCTAACTCTTAACAAATCTTTAATTTTTGTGAAATATTATTTTAAGTTACTATAACAATTATGGCAGTGCAACTAAATTAAAACCTATCCCGAAAATGTATTATATTTTCGAAATTAATTAATTATAATAATGTCGTACTTATTTCATTCAAACAGTAACATTTATGTAGTATTTATTTAGGTTGCCCTTGTAAGCAAGTTCTTTTTTTTTAATTCAAGACTAATTAGCAGTAAATAAAAAATACATTGGTAAAAGAGATTGCTTCATTTTACTTTATTTTATTGTGAAATATTTGGTATCTTGTTTTTAATGGGTAATATTTAATATTTAATAAAACATAAACAAAATAGTTATCCTAAGGCTTTATTTAAAAAGATAAGACAAAGTTCTACAAATACTTTTCTGCCATTCGAGATTTAATAAAAGGCCCACACACATGGTAAAGCTGCATAATTGGTTTGTTTTAGCCCAGTTTTAACTTTGTTTTATGCAGATTCGTTTGAGAAGATGGGTTAAAGGACTAGTTTGTGTTGATTTGCTGAGACTTAATTATTTTAATAAAAAATGATATATCTAAAATAAATAAATAAATAAATGTAATACATTATATATTGTTATAAGTGATTTATTTTAAAGTTTGGAATGAGGTTTCATTGAGAGTTACGGTCTAATTTTGATCTTTTGTTAAGTGTGGTAATTTGGTAAATAATTTAACGAAAATAAAACATATGACAATAAATTAACTATTTGTTACACACATTTTTTTTAAACTAGACCATTTTAAAGATACATACATAAATTAGTCCACAATATGCAACTGCTCAAGTGTATAATCGATTCGAGTATTTGTTCGGTCTTGAAGCAATAATTTTATGTAAATTACCCTATATCTATATTTTTAAAGCCATAAAATTTTCAGCTTGTGCATCTGGGCCAACCTACAAGATCTAACTAGAACTAAGTTAACATGGGCAAGAGTAACACTGGAAGATTAGATTATTCCTAATTTACTAACATTACTTCTCTGTTAATTAAAGTACTCAGTACATTTAAACTAGTTTTACTGTTACCAGTTAATTATTTAAAATTTGTTTTTAATTATTATTTGTTTAAATTAGGAACCAAACTAGGTAATTAATTTTATCTGGAACTGACTTGCTAATTTCCGTAAATTAACACAGTATGGCGCAAAAGTTTTATAATTTTACTGATTATGTTTGTTTAAAATATTTATTATCTACAATGCGTACGTATATGCATACACATGTAAATTTCATAATTAAAATAGATATTTATTATGTTTACTTTCTAGTATGCCATTAAAAATGTTTATTTTCTCGTAAATAAACAATAATATACGCATGTAATATTTATTATTTTTTGCATAACGGTATGAGGACATGAAATATACATCATATTTATAAAAAAAAATATTGTTTGGTTAATAAAATTGCAAATCTTTTAAGAGCCCCAGGGTATACCAGAAACCAATAAATCAGTATGTTATAGTTACATTATATAAGGTGCAATACTATATCACTAAAATAGATACTTTCTGGGTAACGTTGGTAAGAAAAAGAAATGGCATAAAACACTCACGCAATCGGCATCTATGAAAACAAGTATGTTGAGGGCTTTGAGCCGGAGGGTGCTTGGATTCTGAGAGGGGTGTGGTCTAATAAGGTAAAGGTAGAATCTATGAAGAGGTCAAAAAAGGGGTGATCACTAAAAGCAAACGCTTTAAATATTAATACAAATAGTTAAGGAACGATACCCACGAAAGTGTCCATTGGGAACTTTGGCCAATCTTGGATGATCTGGCGGGTAAAGTGATGCAGAGAGTAGGAAGAAGCAAGAGACGGAAAACTAGGATTTAAAAGTAAAAGAAAAAAATTTAAGGGATTTACTTAAAAGAATTGCAGAATCGATACCTTTAAAAGTGTATATTGGGGCTTTAGGGGGCTGGGTGTCAGAGATGAGGTACAAATTGAGTGTGAAAAGAAAATGAGGACAGGGAGAAAACGCTTTAAAAAAGTTTATTGTATGTGTAATAAGTTCTTGGCTTAGTAGGAGAGCCGTGTTGGGTCCGGGGTGGGGTTTGGGTGGTTGTGCCCAGTAAGACTTTCGATCAGCATGATGAAAGCTACCGCTATGCAAAATTGCAGCAAATTTAGCCGAAAGCCAATTTTTATAAAAATTGAGCGGGTTCCTTTCTTCTGAACCTATCTGCTTTTCTTCTTACGATACCTAAATATATCAATTAATTACCTAAACTATTGAATTAAACTTCGAGATTTATATTTCCCATTCCTAAATAAAAACAAAACCTTTAAATTTTAAACATTATTACTGAGATAAGGATAAAATTTTAAAAATATATCCTTAGGAACAAGAAGTTGGCTCCAAATTCTGGTCCTCAAAATCGACACATCAGAAGCAAAGAACAAAAACAGTACAATTAACCTGTTTCAAAATAATATACTATTTTAAAAATTTCCTAAAAAAAGTCATATCTTGCTCAAATGGTAGCAAATCTTTTGGTCTTCTGCCGAGACCAACAACTTGGTACCGGATCTATTATTTTAAGAACCAATGTATATGATAACTAAAAAGAAAATAATGTGGTTATAAATACACGAAAAAAAATGGTCAAATTAAAAAGCAAGTTTTTCAAAAAATAATTATATTAAGGTTTTTTTGGCTAACTAGTCAAAGCCCGAGGTCACAAAAATATTACAGTTTATCATATGCTCTAATTATGTCACATACTCTACTAAAAAACTTATTTAATTAGTCCCAAACAAATAATCTAAAATTTAATCAAATATCCATAATATCCACTGCAGCAAAACATAATTGAAATCTTCGTCAGTTTGTTAAATTATAATTATTTTCCAGTCACTTCCATACATATTTAATTTAATATTGAAAGGCGCACTCATGAAACAGGTTGAAATTGGGTGAAATTGCGTTTATATGCGGCGGGTAATTTTCTTTTTCAAGTATTTAGATGCATTTAGAAGAAAATGCATGGCCAAATTTCAGGAGGTGATTTCTCATTGAAAAATATTTTTAAAAAGTTTCTATAAATATGGATCAGAAAATGCGTAGTTTCTAAGATACAGGGTGTAAAACTTTAAAAACAATATGTTTTTTTTTTGTAATTATCCTAAATAACCTGTAGCCACTTTTCTTAAATTTGGTCAGTGTTATTTATATAAATAAGGGACCTAATTTAGGCCTAGTTAAATTAAAATTATTATTATATTAGATATTTATAAAAATAATTATATATATAATAATTATATTATATTTTGAATTTATATATATATATATATATATATATATATATATATATATATATATATATATATATATATATATATATATATATATATATATATATATATATATATATATATATATATATATATATATATATATATATATATATATATATATATATATATATATATATATATATATATATATATATATATATACATATATTCTAATTTAGCTACTAAAAAACAACTTTCTGGTCCCTTGATATCTTTTCCTATCTTGCTTCATTTTTGACAAAAAAAAATTAATTGCAAGTGTCTGAAACCTATTAAAAAAACTTTAAAAATTAAATTTTAATTTGCATTTATTTAGAATTGACTCAGAAGCATATTTTTTTAAGACGATTGCTGGTATGCCATCAAGCCTAAAAGATTCCTTGATATTAAGAGAAGAAAGAAAACGCTTGATCTGCTTGGCCCTAAAAATGATGTTGAACATTTTATAAGAAACAGGGTAGCTGTTGAAAGCGAAAGTTTAACGGCAGGATCAAGAGTAGAATTGGCAGCAAATTGTTTCTTTTGCTTCAGAGGTAAAAATTATTTCATCTTTTAAGGTCCAGGGTAAAAGAATTTATGCAAAATTTTAACTAATATTTTGGCAAAGAACCAAAAAAAATATACTGGTATTCGAGCAAAAAAAAACTTTATTTTTTATGCGATTGTTAAAAAAGTTTTTAGCTTCTAAAATAGTTTCATTATACTGATTTCGTGCTTTGATGCTGTCATGTCGATTTTCAGGACTAGGATTTTGAAGAAACTATTTTTAAGCTTGGATTTTTTGCTTTATAACAGGGTTTATAAAACCACGATGTGTAATTTAAAGGTTTGCGGTTCTTTTCGGTATGAAGAATATAGGTCTCAGTGCCTAGTTGCATTGTTTTGATAGTTTGCTTTAAAAATCTAGAAAGAATCGTGAGAAGAAAAACAGGCAGGCTTCCAAGGCTAGGTGGAAAAAATATCTCAGACCCTCAATCAGATACAGAAGGAGTTCAGTTTTCTATTGTTATACATAAGTTAGAAGTTAAGTTAATCACATTGGAACAAAACTATTTAAAACGCTTAGGTAGGAAATATTAGGTAGTAGGATTAGTTAAGTTGAGTAATAAATTTTGCCTACAATAAAAAAAAACAAAGAGCTGCGTTGTACGCGATATCCAGGTTTTAAATGATTACCTTATGTCTGAACACCCATCATTATTATGCAACACTAATTAAATACTTATTAGCTGTTTTTTATTCAGATTATATTGGTTTACCTTAATTTATTAGGTAAACAATATGACGGGCGATGGTTTTTTAACTGCATAAAATATTTTAATTACCCTAAAAAGGAATTTTAATATATCAGTATAATAATTGCTAAGGGCACCGGGTGGGCGAGAAAAAAATAAGATAACTACACTCCATAATTTATTTTCTTATTGCTAATATTAGTTATAATTATATGAGCTTTATAACTAAAATAAGACAAAACTATACCATAATTAATTTACCTATTGGGCAGAATAGTACACTAGTTATAAATACTATGGTTTCGTATCTTGTTTAATAAATGGTAATCAAAAAATACATTTGTCATCCAAAAATAAAAGACCTTGAAATTTAAGTTTCTTTCACACAAAGCTGTACTTTACTGGTACATACGTGTGGCTAAAAATTAATACCATCTTTATTTAAAACAAAATGTAAAAAATAAATATTTTTAAAACCTTCCAGAGTCCAAACCAAGCAGCTTTGCATATAGATAAGTTATGTTAAATTATCATGTTTTCGGCTAAAGGACTTGCAGTTTTCTATACGCCATTTCTAAATACACTGTATGATAGAAATACTTAATTAAACTAAAGCTTTATATAACTTTTTGCAAGTTTTTATTTTATCTTAAAAGCAAAAAATATCCCTGATGTTTAGCTTAAGAATACCGAGATTTTATTATTAAAAATTATTTAAATTTTATTTGTTTCCATATTTTAATTTTTTTTATATTAACTTTGGTAAAGAGATTTTATCATCCTTTTAATAATATTTTATAATCAATTTACAGATGATTAATTATCGTTTATGTCACTCGGGCTTCCATGGCAAATGGCAACGTAAGCTTATAAATTTCGTAATTTTATACATATAAAAGCTTCCTCCAATGGCAGATAGCTTCTTTTATGTTTAAAAAATATTAAAAAGCTACGGCTTAATGCTTGTAAGCAAATTGAAAAGACTTTTGACCTGAATTTTTAATTGAATACTTTTGTAAGAGCTTCAAATTTATTAAAAATTAAAGAATTAATCTATAACCTTTGTCATTGATTTTCTATAAGAATGATTCGTAAAACTACAAAAAATTAATAAAATAATAAAAAAGGTCCCAATTCTCTTGGCTTTTTTACTTTTCCACTTCTGTTAAAGTGAGAAAAGGGTCTTTGAGACCCCCTGTATACATAAAATTAATAATATTATTACTACATATCTTTTGTTACTTAATAAAGAAAAAAAGTAAAAAATAACTTATACAATATATAAAAATGGTCTTTTATTTTGTTGCTCTTACTTGTAATTTACAGTATTATGTTAAAGGTTAAAAAAATGAAAGAAAAAAACTACAAGCTAGATAAAATAATTTATAGGAACTAATGTTTGTGTAAATGTTTTTTAAACCGCCCTTTACGCAGAGTTAAAATTGGTATAAGAGCGTATATTGCAACCATTTTACTTTATACATATTGTTTAAAATCTTACCCTACAGAGCCTATATTATTTTGTTGTATAAAAGCTTTATGAATATCTACGGTTAACCACTATATAGCAAAAATTGTTTCAGTACCTTTTGTCCTTATAGAAAAGGTTCTGTAAAGGTTTTTACAGAATGACATAAAACTTCAATAATTTAGTTTTATTATTAAGGCCTGAGAATATTTTAACATCAGTAGTATTTTACTCCTGATGACTTATTGTCTTTTGTAGAGCAATAATCCCATTCAAAACTCAAACGTAAATTAGGGGTTTCCCTTCCATAGAGATTTTATAAAACATTTTTATCTTAAAAATGTCAAAGTATTAGGCAAATATCCTGGTTGGGATGTACGCCATTATGTATGGTGTGGTTCTCAACCGATGGTCATTAAGGGCCCAAATCTGGTCCGCGATAATTAATAAATGGATAATCTAAAGGTCCGTCTAAAAATAACAGAAACTGTTAAATCCTAATATTTAAATTTTTTTGTAATTTTAGAACGCAAACACGTGTTGGAAATAAAACCCTTCTACATTAACAATAACCCATGATTCATCACCAATCATCAAGCTTTCAAAACTAACAGCCTTAGATAATAAAGATGGTCATAAAGCTGGTGAATAGTGCTCTTAATACGCCAACATAGATATGTTGCGTCAAACACTGCAATCTATCATTTTATAAAATGACTAGTCAGTACATATATTGCGAGTAGACAGCGTAAAACCTTAATTGACTAACAAAAACTAACCATTCAGTCATTCTCTACAGGGTGTCCGGAAATAACGATGAAAAATTATAAGGTATGATTCTACTTTAAAAGATATGAAAAAAAGTTCATATTAACATAGGTCCGGAAATGTTCCAGAGGGAGCTACAGGCCCTTGAAGATGGTGCCATAAAAGTGGTATTTATTTAATTTATTAGGATCTACTTACAATACAGAAATTAACTTCTATGTATAATATTAGGTGACCCATATATCAACCAGTGGCGTGGGAACAAAGGGGTGGTTGGTTATTTGTGGTCATTTAATAGGACGACTGCATTGCGTAAATTCTGGTAAACGAGGATAAATTTTAAAGAAAGATGCATTGAATACGTATTTTAATAAATAAAAATTTTTATAATTTAAAATTGAAATCATTAAAGTCAAATTAAAGGACAGCGTTGTATATTATTTTGTTATTGGTTTGTTAGTATTTTTATTAATAAAATTATTATTAAAAAAGGAATATCTGAGCATTAAAGTCCGTTTATCTCGAAAACCGTCGACTATACGACTTTATACCAAGGGAACCTTTTTTACGTAAAAATCTTCAAAGAAACATATTTCCTTTAAAAGATAGCGAAAGTACACTCGGCGAAAAGAAATATGACCCTAAATAACTAACCACCCTTTTGTTCCCACGCCACTGGTTGCAATATGGGTCACCTGATATTTTTAAAAAGTAACCTCCAATTACTTTAACTTACACGTAGAAGGTAATTCCTGTATTGTAAGTAGATCCTAATAAATTAAATAGAAACCACTTTTATGACACCATCTTCAAGTGCCTGTAGCTCCATCTGGAAGCATTTCCGGACTTATGTTAATATGAACTTTTTTTCATATCTTTTGATGTAGAATCGTATCTTAAATTTTTTCATTGTCACTTCCAGACACCCTGTGTAATACGAGTACCTGGGTAAACAATAAATTAAAAATTATTGTTTTCTTTCGTTTTCAGGCGTTACAGGAAATGACCAAAGAGTTTGTTGAACGTTGTAATAATAAGGCTATTACGCTGTTTGCCGGTAAGATATGTATTGACTAATAATTTCAGAAAATAACGGATTTTAATGTTTGCCACCGACATAATCAGTTTTATAATGAATTTAAACTTGTTTAATATATCATTTTATATTTTTTGCAAAAGCAGACAAGCTTGGCATTAACTACACATTGTCAAAAATAAAATCACGTAAATATACTCGCGAACATATCTTGATTTTATGTCTGTAGCCGGTTATAGAAAACCTGCGTGACCTTGCTGATTATGCACTAGCGCTCATGGTGGCAGAATTTAGCATTTAGTATGTGTGATGTATTGAACAAATTTATTATTTGCTTAAGCAAAAAAAAATCTTAAAGACGTAAATAATAATTTTAAATTGCACATTTTTTGACATAAAATATAAATACACAGGTTGACTCATGTAGTAGGTATGACGTCATCGACGATTTTTCTCAATGGAGGCTCCAATATTTTATTTCAGATTTAACATATTCAAGAAAAACTATTTTTAAAAATATAAAACACTTATGGTTTTAGATGGCAGTTTTATGGTTACAGGGTGGTAAAAATTGTATACTTTATGTATAGAACACATTTATTATTTGGTAAAGCAAAAAACATTGAAAATTTCCTCGAACACGTAAGTAATAATTTTGTATTAAGCATTTTTTTACATAAAATAAAAATATACAGGGTGCCTTGTATAGTAGATATAATGTCATCGACGATTTTTTTTAATTGAAATTTTATTGCAGATATATAACCTCCAACAAGAGCTGATTAAAAAAAACTTATAACTGTAATTGACAGTTTTGTAGGTACAGAATCCTATTTTTTTGCTTTTTTTTTCTTAATTTTGTGTAAGTGGTACCAGCGATGCTTAAAAACGCTTTTTAATATATCTGTCTTGTAACTATGGTAATGCTTGTTATACTGATAAAATAATATTTTTTGTCAAGTATTTAAGTAATATTATTAAATTACTTCTGCATCTATCTACTTCGCAAAGGAGAGAAATCATTTTGTACACAATGCTTTAACACCCTGTAACTACGATATTGCCACCCAAGCCATAAGTATTTTATGTTTTTAAAATCGGCTTTTCTTGGAGATTATAAATCTGCATTTAAATATGGCCGTTTCTGTTTTAAATATCATCAATAATGTCATATATACTACAAAAGTCACCCTGTATATTTATATGTTATGTCAAAAAATGCGCAATTTAAAATTATTATTTACGTATTCGAGAGAATAATCTTTTTTTTTTGCACTCACTGTATATTTATTGCCAACGCATATACACTTACTTAATACGAGTCTATTAAATGAGGTTTTTATGGAAACGAATAAAATTTTAAATTTTACTTAGTTTTACTGTAGTATGACACAACACGACACAACAACCGGTGTTACCAGATTTGGGCTTGTTTTTAACGTTGTTTCCACTTATAATCACTTAATTATAACTTTCTTGCCATTATTTATTGATTTAATAAGTTCTTGTAATATATTTATGTATTAAATTTGCAAAGATTACAAAGAAATTATTAATAAAAAGTAACATGATTCGTGAGTCAGTATTCAAATGCATATTTAAAAACAGCTCGTCCTCACATACGAAATTATAAAACTAACGAGAGAGGCGCCACTAGTTCTTACGCAGGTTTTCCATAGGAAACAAAGTAGTTTCTTTTATCTTCTACTTGTATTGTTAAAGTAAATAACAGCATTTCTGGCCTAAGTAAATTAAAATATATTTGCATTCTTTTTTTCCTTTAGAAAAATGGAATCGTTAATTACTTTACTGAAAAAGGACTTTTAAATTACATTACGGTTAACGACATATTGCTGTTCTTTGTTCTTTAATAACGTGCTTTTTATTCTTCATGTAATGAAATTTAAATTTGTCGCTGTGGAAACTTAAGTACGTCGTTTCTCGTTTGCTAAAATAGAAATAGTGTAATTAGCATTTCCTAGCATTTTCATTTAATTCCAGGGACACTTAAAACGTATTTCAAAAACCACAAAGTGGCTGGTTTTAGTGTTTATTTCGACCCAGGGTGTATTGTAATTTTAATTAGAAATTGTCTATCGTAAAACTCATTAAACAGTTACCAAGAATAGTCAATAAGTATATTAAAATTCATTTAGTTTTAGTAATTGAAAAAATAGGTTTTGTTACGCTGTTAATCGGTTTTACACTATATTTTCAATATAGGTGTTTGAAAGTAATGTAAATTTTTGAATAGAAAAATAATAGAATTTTACCAAATATAACCTAGTAATGTATAGCAGGTAATTAAACACCAAGTGTTAAATATTTTATTAATTAATTAATTTATACATTTAAAAAGATTTAAAATATCAGATATAAAATTTTGTAGTAAGAAGATTTAGTGGGCAAGAAAGATAAATAAAATTGTTCTTTGCAGAAGCGTAAAATTGAAAAAAAAATCGTATATACAGGGTGACCCAAATTCGATTCTTATCATTGGGATCTCAGAAACTTGAAGAGACGCGAGGTCGATTAAATGGAGGCAAAGTTGCGCAATTTAATGCTAATCAAAATGCCACCTTAAAAGTTTAAACATATTAGATACTTCTAAAAATGTTTGGAAAAAACCGAATATTCGCGTTTTTATTTTTATTTTTTATGACTTTATTTAAATAGATATAACAAAATAAATTTTACATTTCCATTCCTACTTTTTCTGTTTTACAAGACAGTGTTATTAGATTAACACACCACGTTTTGTCTTTAGGCTACCATCAACTTTGTATTTTAAGAGCTTCTAATGCCCCAAAACCAATGATGTATCGCACTTATTCAAAAAATTCTTATTAATGTCAATTTCCATAAAAAACCATGTGTTAGAGAGGACAGAGAATAAATTTTTGGTAGGAAAACATTATAATGATTTTTTCGAATAAGTGTCATTTGTTTTGGCATCCTTAAAGCTCTTAAAATACGTACTAAAAAATCCAGGGAAATATTTAAAAAAACGATGATGGCATCTCGAAAACAAAACGTCGGTGTGTAAATCTAATAACACTGTTTTGTAAAACAGAAAAAGTAGCAATTAAAATGTAGAGTTTATTTTGATATCTATTTTAATACAGTCATAAAAAAATAAAAATAAAATCGCAAATATTCGGCTTTACCAAAATTCTTTTAAAGTATTTCAAATTTTAAAACTGTTTAGTTGACATTTTTTTCAGCATTAAATTGCGCAACCTCGATCTCGTATCTCTTCCGAGATCCCAATGATGAGAATAAAATTTGGGACATCCTGTACATTGAGGTTCAGCAGGAAAAAATAAACTTTAACAATATTGTTTTATTATCTAATAACACCTAAACAAGATTTTGTTTTTTATTTAAAACAGGGAATAACATTTTTTTTTTGGAATTAGAAGCTCAAAATGCAATCTGTTTCAAACAAACGTATAATCTATATTTAAATATTTTTCTAAGATTTTAAAACACTTCTCTTCAAATAGATCTGTTGCCTTTAATAATATGTTAACGTTTACATAAACAACAGTAGAAAGGGACCGAAAAAAAATTTTTGAAAAAGCGACAAAATATCAGTGTTCGACTGTTTTAATTTCAGATATCAAACAATTTTATAGGATCTTTTTTGTTTGCAATGACATTTATTTTTATGTGTGTGTAATAAAAAGTTGTAAATGTTTTTGGAAATTTAAAATTTAGACATGTGGAATTAATTTGTATGGACAAAAATCTATTTTTCCATGAAAGAATGCATTTTAAGCAATTAGTCAAATAAAATAGCATTTTAATAAAAAAACAATTTGCTTTACTTAAACTATGTTTTTCTCCTTACCATCAAATAAAAAAATATGTGCAAGGGGATACCACTTAATAAAACCTGTAAATTAAAGCTGAAAAGTGGGGCGACTAGGAAGTGACTCACACATTTACTAAAGTATAGTGGTTTTAGTTCCCCGCCTTATACAGGGTGTCCCAAAAGTAATGGGACATAGAGCAACAGCAGATTTTTTAGGTCGAAATAATGCAATTAACATAGACCTGCCTTTACCCAAAGTTGATAATAACTAAGATACAGGGTGTCAAACTTTTAATTTTGTTTTCGTATTTTCCAAATAATTTCTTAACTAAATGACATAACGGTACAAAATTGGGGATTTGGGTGTTCTTGGAGACAAGAAATTCAAAATCGCCCATACTTTCAATATTGCTAATGGAGGGAGCCAGCTACGGCCTACCCTACTTGTTTAAAATAGCATAACTTTTTTTAAGCTCAGTATAGTGACCTGTTTATTAAAAAAGAAGTTACTATAATTCTCGCTGCGTCAAAAATGTATACCGCATTTAGAACTCTAAGAGCAACTGTTTTCAAGATAAACAAACTTAAAAGGACCGCGCAATTTTCCTATGGAAAATGGGCCTCGGCCAATTGTTTTCAAACTTTGCAAAGTAATAGTTTTCAACACGCTGATCAAAAGTCTCAACGAGCACAAAACTCAAAAACCCATCTGGAGACTTTTGATCAGCGTGTTAAAAACTATCACTTTGCAAAGTTTGAAAACAATTGGCCCAAACCCATTTTTCATAGAAAAATTTTAAGGTCTTTTAAAGTGCATTTATCTCGAAAACAGTTGCTCCTACAGACCCAAATGAGGTATACATTTTTGCCGCAGCAGGTATTATAGTAACTTCTTTTTTAATAAACAGGTCAATTACTAAGGTTAAAAAGTTATGCCATCTAAACAAGTGGGTAGGCGTAGCTGCGCCTTATTGAACATTAAAAGTATGGACGAATATATATTTCACTCAAAGAACCCTGATCCCCAATTTTGTACCGCTATGTTATTTAGTTAAGAAATTATTACGAAAAAACGAACACCTGTATCTTAGTTATTATCGACTTTTAGATAAGGCAAGTTTACGTTAATTGCATTAAATCGACCCAAGGAATCTGCTGTTGCTCTGTGTCCGATTATTTCAGGAGCACCCAGTATAATAAAACATTTTTGACAAACTGAAATTTTTCAAAAAAAATATTTTTCGAAATTTTTTCTTTGAAACTTTTGAAACTGACACCCTGTAAATTTAATACTTCTGGTATTCTGCCAATGTCCTGAGTTGAATACAAAACAAATAAAAATAGGTATCACTTGTAAACAATTTCAGAAAAATCAAATAAAAGTCAATTCTCTCCACTTTCAAGACGTTTGAAACGACAAATTTAAATTTCATTACATATCAGGGTGACAAAAACGGCTACATTGTTTAAAAACTACTTAAGGAAACAAGAGTTTGAAACAAGGCGTAGCAATCTGCTTCTAAATGTAATCTAATTTAAGAGAACAGCATATATTGTTTTTAAAGTCGAATTGCTCGTGCAGTTTTATTTGGCGTTTCACTAGGCTTATAAAAGGAATGTATACAATTTCTACAACTTATTATTATTATTGTTATTATTATTATTATTTTAATTTTACAGATATCCCGAATAATGGTTAGGTGGTTGTAGCGTAGCACGAAATTTAATAGCTTAATTTTGGCGGAAGGCAATTAGAGATCCCATTGGTCGAAAAGTTGCCATTTTGAATTTTATGACATTTTACGGTCGTGCTCCACAAAAGTTCTTTTTAGCACAAATTTTTGCGGAGTTTATGTTTTTTTAAAAGTTCTGAATATTTATGAAAATAAGGTCAGGCGATATATAAAAAGAATTTTTAATAAAACACAAATAATATATCAAGGCAAAGGTCAAAGAATACAAACAAATAAATTATATGGGTGTATAAATATATTCATATTTTAATATAAACTCTTTAATAAGTTAAAAAATAAGAACATATATAAATTTTAATTGTTTTGAAATTTATGACCTTTAATTTTAAATTCACACCTGTTTCGGAAGTGGTCTAAATATCAATTAATTAGTAGTTTTTTATTTATTAACTTTATAATGTTATATATTAATACTAATATAATTACTTCTAGCAATTATTTAATATTATATTAAGTAAATAAATAATAATAATGTTAATGATTTATTATTTAATTATATAAATAATTTATTGACCATGAATGCTTAATACATAAGAACAGAATTATATGCATTAACAGCATTTTTGTTTGCTTAAGAATAAGACCGGTCGCAAATTCAAATATTTCATCAGTTTTAAGTAGTGTATTTGACAATACGTTATTTTGACATTTAAACAACCGCATTTATTCCCGATTCAAAAAAAACAATAAATATTAATGGTAATTCTTTTACGAAAGATCTAAAATTATATCTGTATGAATAGTTATATTTAATTATATTAACTAAGAAATATATATATTTAAAAATATATATTATATATATATAATATATATATTAGATAAATACATTTATATATATATAATAGTATTATATATATATATATATATATATATATATATATATATATATATATATAATATATATATATATATATTTATATATATATTGCTTTGAATATTCAAATTGGAAAAAAATGTTGCTTACAAAAGTATTTTGGTTTTTGCTGCTCTATATTTTGCGAACAACTTTATGTATACAGGGTTTATCAAAAAGTCAGTACAAGGACAAAGCTCATTTTTTTTAAATGATCCCCTATATCTTTTGTTACATTTTTGTTTTCTGCATAAAATTCTAGATATTTTTTATCTGGCATATCATATCCCTATATTTAATTGTTTACGAGATATTCGCATTTAAATACAAATTTAGACTAAAAAAATCCGCTCATCTCTTAATGTTGTTTTACGTTTCTATGGTTTTAGCGGTTTTTGTAGAGTCATATAACAGCCATGGTAATAATGAATAAGTAATTAGATATCACATGACGAGAAGAACTAGGCTAACCTTAAACAAGAACAAAACGATTTAAACATTTTTTTACATATTAATAAAATTGTCATTTTGACATTTTTAGCTAGTTACTATGGTTATTAACCACAGAAACGTAAAACAACATTAAGAGATGAGCGAATTTTTCCTTCTAAATTTGTATTTAAATGGGAATATCTCGTAAACAATTAAATATAGGAATATGATATGCCATATAAAAAATATCTAGAATTTTATGTAGAACACAAAAATGTAACAAAAAATATAGAAAGTCATTTAAAAAAATGATCTTTGTCGTGGTACTGACTTTTTGAAACACCCTGTATACATAACGTTGTTCGCAAAATATAAAGCAGCAAAAACTAAAATATTTTTGTGTATAACATTTTTTGCCAATTTAAATATTTAAAGCAATAAACGGGGGGGCTCACTTTACAGACTTACCTGCTTTTATGCTTATTACTGCTTGCTCTGCATAGAGGATTTCTCCAAAATCCAAAAACACGTCTTTAAAGATTTTTTATGGGTTTTTTGTCTTGTAAAAAAACATTGGCGCCCTAAATAAGCTTTTTAGTTCGAATTAGAAAACACCATTTATGGCACCTTTTTAAAAAGCTAAAGGAATTTGTCCATAACAATTTTTTGACCTCTGTCAAACCATGTGTCAGAATTTTAATCAAATCTAAAAGGCCTTGGCACATAAGGGGTAGGGGGTAATTGGCCTTTTCAATCCAAAAGTTATTTAAAACTTCTATTTAAAAAAAAAATAATAAAATTGAAAGTTTTTTCTAAAAAAATCCCCGAAAAATAGCGAAAAAAATAGGATTTTGATTTTTTTGTCCCCCTATTACCTTTTCAAAAATTATGAAAAAATTTAAGTCAGATCTACTAAACACACATCACATATATTTTTTTTATTACAACGTGGGTTAATAGGCTTTGTTAAAAAAAAATTAAACATTTTTGAAACCTAAAAAAAAAATTCCCGGCAAAAATTTTGGAGAAAAATGTGCTTCATTCGCGATTCGAAGACCTTTAATTTGTCTTTCAAAAAGCCAAAACATTTACTTTCTTAAGGCGTTAAGAGTGGCATTCCACAGTCCAAAAAAGATTTTCGTTGGCAAAATATCGGCAATTTTGAAAATTAACCTAAATAAAAATCAATTAATAAACCGATTTTCAATTTTGCTGATTGTACTTTGCGATAAAAGTGGCAAATCGAGATGACTTTCTTGAATTTAATTCTTTTTTCAAACCCGATTCTCATCAGTTTTTCAATTTTTAGCGTTTCAGTTAAATGGAAGAATTGTCAAATTCCTTTTACAATAATTGTCCAAAAGGTATCTAAAATGATTTCTTTTAATCTGAACAAAATAGGGCAACGGCTCCTCTTTGAGGTCACCATATTATTTGATAAAACCAAAGCCCATTTTTTTGGATTTTAGAGAAATCTTATTTCCCAGAACCGCTATTATTCCGTATTCTTTTTAAAATCCCCCCTCTTTAATATTATACTAAATGTAAAAAAATAATCTACCTATAAGCAATAAAACTATAAATTTCTCTTATTTTTGGAATAAGAAATTTAATATTAAATAAAGTTAAGTAATATACAGGGTGTAAAAAGTATGATGCTAACGATTTTAATGGGCGATAGAAAAACAAGTCAAAAATGCCAAAAACATAATGGGTGAAAATTTAATTGTTTTCGAAATATGGCTTTTCAAAGTTTAAAGAATCTAGCAACACCAAGTCCGGTCATCGCATCGAGTCGCACGTGAAATGTTTTTGGCGAGGTTTTACATATTTACACTTTTTTTAAAATGATGTTTATTTACGGCAAACACGTATTTTTCTTTTAATTTATGTGGGGTTTTTGTTTGTAATTAAAATATTATTGTACTTACATAAAATAAAACTGAATATCCATTTTAAGAGCACAAATTATTATGTTTTAAACAGCATTTTTTTATTGTGCTTAAAGAATAAGATTTCTCGGTTGCACACATTCCCCTTTCAAAACTCTTTGGTACGCCTGCACTATGGTTGTCCTAAATAGATGTATTGTCGTGGAAATCTTTTACGGTAAATTTGAGCTGCTAGATAAGAATTTTGGTTGGTCGGATTTGAAAACATTATTTTTAACTTCAACGCACAAAATAAAAAACGGGCTTAAATACCGCGGCGGAGTGTGCGGGTAACATTTTTTATTTGTAGACTAAAACATTTAAAACTTAATTTATTTTATTAACTAATAAATCTACCGATGAGCGATTAAGACAAAAGTTGCCAATTGTTAAGCGTTTCAGAAATAATTGCTACCAAAGTTTGTAACTTTAATATCGTTTACACAAAAATCTGTCAAGTTTTGACACATAAATCATATGAACTTTTTGCCTTGCTTTGAGCTCCACTATCGCCCATTAAAATCGTGAGCATCATACTTTTTACACCCAGTATAAGAGGCATGTATGCATTTTAAAATGGAAAATAATTTAGAATATTTGTTTTTATATTTTTGCAAAGCATTATTCGTATAAAAACCATAATTAAAAATAAAATAATTTATCAAATTATTCCAAAAACAACGTTACATTATGCGTTGTATAAACAAATAGATGCAAATGCTTAGGTGACTGCTAAACACAAGAAAAACAAAATATTATTTAATGTTTACAAACACAATAAACGCTGATTAAAAGCGAAATCATTGTGTTAAAAGACTACAAAATATGAAATAAATAATAATTTAGTACTACAGGGAATCCAAAAAGCATATTTTAGCTTAATTGTTTTTTTAAGTATGTAAAATATTTCATTGTTTAAAACACCCTTTGTGCTAAAAAATAATAATTGTATTCAAAAGTATCTTTTTTGTTAGAAGTTAAAAATAAATATAGTATTTTCAGCACATTACACTACACTGTAAAAATATATCTTTAAAAATTATAGACTAAGTAATAAAATATTCATTTATGGAGGTAACTTTAATAGCGTTTAAAATAATAAGGGTTGGTTTAAATAAGTTCTGGTTAGAAAAAAACTTTATTTTTTATTTTAAACTGCTTTAAATTAAAATGCAATAACCTATTTAAACCATAATAGTTATTTTTGCTTAAACAAATAACATTTGCAATGGAATTTATTTAAAAATTAAATTTGTGGACGTTTACTGTCTAATGTATTAATCCGTAAAATTACTTTAGGAAATTAACATATTTATATCATGCTTTTTAAAATTTTATTTTAACTTTTTTTTGTATTCTTCTTCCCTGGGAGCCGTCTTGATTAACTACCGGAGGCAGCGCAGCCTCATGGGCTTTTTGTGCCTAATCTCCCATTGTCTTTTATATCAATCCTCCCATTAGTCTTATTCCTTCTACAACTGAATAACCCCGAGACTGGTTGGTTGATATATTCCTGTGGGCTCATTTTCGGCTGCCCAAATAATGCCTGTCTTTTGTGATTCAATGCTTTATGGTAGGCTGTTTCTTCCTCCTCGTCGCACATTCTGCAACTTGGGTCCCCATTGTATGAGCCTATCTTGTGTAGGTGTCCTTTTAGGTTATCATGCCCTGTTAGCAACCCTACTGTTATGCGAAGTCTTTTCCTACTTTGTCTAAGTAATTTTTCCTTTGTTCTTTTAGATGGGCTTCTTACGAAGCTTTTTCCATGTCTTATTCTACTGAGGTTTCCCCATTATTCTTCGTGTTTGTTTCGGATCCATTCCCTGGTTTGCCCTCGTGCTGTGGTTTTGGTCACTCCAAGGGCAGGTCCTGGCCCAAAGTATGGTGTGTGGTGTTCTCTCAGTTCTTTTTGCCATTCCCATGTCACCTTGGACGTTACCTTGGGGTTTACTAGTCCCCTAGTGACGCTTGGCTGTCTGTTATTATGCAGATCCGCTTGTTTTTATAAGCCCTCCTGTTATTTTCTTTTGCACAGTGCAGTAAAGCATATATTTCCGTTTAAAATACAGAACTGTGTGTTCCTAGTGGAATGGAGAATCGTGAATTCCTTATTTCACTGTACACGCCCGCTCCAGTTCCCTGCTCGATTTTGGAACCATCCGTATACCAGATGATGTCTTTAACCGTGCCGGGGAGATCGGGTTGCTGCCACTTACTTTGATCTAGAATTTTTACCTCGAAGTTTTTGTTGAATGAGTATTGGGGAATCATCTGGTCTGTTCTCTCGTCCAGGATGTTGCCGCCAATCTGACTTTTTATGTTGTTGTGTCCCAAAATAGCGTAGACCCCAGTTGGTTTCTGTTGCAGTCGGAAGTAGCTCATTCTTGCCTCTCCCATCACTATAAGGTTAAGTGGTGGAAGGTTTAAGAGACACTCCATGGCTGCTGTTGGGGTTGTTTTAATTGCTCCTGTTATAGCTAAGCAAGCAAGTCTCTGTACCTTGGCCAGTTCTGTAACAGCAGTTCTTTATCGCATTTTTGTCCACCATACCAGTGAGGCGTATGTTATCATAGGCCTTACCACCATGGTGTATAACCAATAGACCATGTTTGGTTTAAGGCCCCATGTTTTCCCATGAGCGCGTCTGATTAACATAAGAGTCATCTCCGCTTTCTTTCCTATTTTCTGAAGATGATGGTTCCAGGTAAGTTTAGAGTCCAGGATGACATCCAAATATTTTACCTCTCCCACAATCTTGATTGTTTCACCTCGTAGGATCAGGGGTCCCAAGCCCTCTAGATGTCGTCTTTTGGTAAAGGCAACTATGGCTGATTTAGAAGGGTTTATGTTTATTCCCTCTTTTTTTTGTATTACGATAGTTTAACTTATTTGGAACAATATTATAAACTATACAGCACCCAGTGCAAAAAACTTTAAAAATTAGAAAAATGAAGACTTTAAAAAATATTTTTAAAAATAAAAACATACCTACTACTGATCAATGCTATCGATAAATAAGCAAAACATCATTTCACTGAGGTCGACATTATATGAACAAGGTAAAGTTTTTAAACAGAAAATTTTTGCGTGGGTCACGAACTTACCGCTTGATTGCGATTATTTTTTAAAACATTTTTAAATAATTATTAGCAAAAAGAGGTTATCAATGGGTAAAAGTACCGAAAGTCAAAAGAGTCCGGATATTGGTAGTTCAGAGGGGGTACGTCTGTACCAAATGCAAGTACTATAGACTCTCTAATTTGTAAAGGATTCCTACATGAAGTTTACCGGCTCCATGTTTCCCAAGTATTATAGTGCCCTATATGGTAAAGGTCCCAATTAAATGTCATAGTACCTCGCAGTATAATGTGCGACAAGTGGTAGAGTGTTAGTATACATTGCCCCAAGGGCTGAAAGCTCCTGTATACTACTTTACATATGGTGGAGGCGCCTATCCTGTTCCCAGTCCCCTTTTTTTAGCGGGTATACCATGGTATAATATAACATTTCAGCAATGTTTCCACAAGAGATTTTTACAGAAAATTAAAAAAGAAATATATTTTTTAAATAATTAATAAAAGAATACCACTAAATTTCTGATGCATACCTCGTTCTTTCGAGTTAAATATTAAAGTTTTATTCCAATGAAAACACTTTGTAATAAAGAAGAACTGTTAATTGGCATGTTTGTATATTTTTTTACAATTTATTTAATATTAAGTTTTTACTACTTGCCTTTTAAAAAAAGAATTCTTATTTTTAAATACTAACAGTTCAATTTCAGCTGCCAAACGATAATAGGAATATGGATTTAGCAACATGGGTTTATTTGTGACACAGCTTATATTTAACCTTTTAGCATAAAATAGCCGTGTTTGATGTCAGTTGTAGCACGTGTACTATGTGGTTAACCCGACTGCCAATCTATTCACTTTGCTGCGAAGTGTCACAATAGAACATTTTTTAGTTTTAACTAATAATAACCAAAAATTTTAACTCAAAGTTTTATAAATTGCAATTGTACAATTTGTTTAAACATTAAAAAAATCTCTTATGTGTCTGCTTTTTTTACCACAATTTTGAAAAATAGCTTATTGCTGTCACAGTTAACGAATGGTTTTTAAAACAATGGTAATAAACTCAAATTGGCTACAAATAATTCGCGAATTTTAGTCAATTGAATAATTTAGCATACTACAGTAAATCAGTGCGTTCGCATAGGTAAATATATTTAAGGTGGCAAAATATATTTGTAAAATTGTTTAGTTGGGTAAATTGCCAGTGTTTGTTTTTTTTCAATTTAGAATAATTTGATTTGTTTATATCGTCTGGGATTAAAGTCTATTTTGTCTATTTTATAACATAATCGTGTAAATTATAAGTTATTAAAGATATTACAAAATATTTTTTTAAATAAAATTAGACTTAAATCTTTAGGATTTGTAAAAAAGAATATAATAAAAAAATCTTCCAATTTTTTTAAAATCTAATCCAGCACTTCCAAAACACGCAGATTGAAATAACCATGTTATAGAGCAATGGGTTCACCAAAAAGAACAGGAGTGTTGGAAATGGCGTTATCAAGTTATGTACCGCAAGCAAACCTACCTTATATACAAGAACTCTGGTGGGTCGTACTTAAAAGAATAAAGAAAATCTTTGGCGAAGCCAGAGACAAACTTTAATTTTGTTTAACTAATTACCTAAACAGCTTTAAGCACCCATTTATACATACAAGGACCTTTGTCTTATAATACGTACAATTTTATAAAGACAATATCCTTACAAGTTTTTACCATACTTAAATAATCCTCAATGTTACTTTTTTTCGGTATTTTGTATGTACCGGGTGTCCATTTTTTATTTCTTTTTTCCGATATTAACAAAACTTGGTGGGATTGTTATTCTAACAAAACGCTATTTTCATGCTTATATGACAAGCCTCTCCGACTATCGGTTATATCGAAAATTACGGAAAATTTTGATTTTTAAATGGTTAATTATTATTTTTCGGATTCTACAGATTGTTTTACGTCTAAATCCACCATTTACGGCCGAGTGATAAACATGTTGTTAAACTTAGCAATGGACTTAACAATGGGTAAAATTTAACAAAGAGGTAAAAATGAACACTATTGGCAACAGGGTATAACTTAAACGTTAACTATTTGTTAAAAAACAATTTAGTTTGAGATTTTGCATTTAAAATTAAATAAAAATATTAAAAAAACTGTAAAAAATAATTACCTTGCACCGAATATAAAAAAGTTGGTTCGACATTTCAACAAAGTAATTGTATATATTTTCTTCAAAAACAAGCAGCACAATAGATAGCTTAAATCACAAATACTGCAGAATTTCTTTAAATTTATGTTTTTTATAGGTCCTCTAATATAATTCTTGGCTACTACATTTTATTAATACAAGCCTGTAATAACCTCTTTTATAAGCATAAGTTAATGCTGTTTAAAGCTATAACAAACGGTACTTAAAAATACCGTTAGAGACCCGATGTGGTAAAGGTCCGATTCATGGTAAGGCCTTTGTCGAAATCCAAGTTAAACGCACTCTAGGGTGTAAAAAAAAGTTTTTGGTTTTAGAAACAGCGCATATACATATAATAATTTTTACACGAACGTTAGATGAGATAGGGTTTGGAGTAGCTCAAGAGCGTTTTTTACGATTTTTCATAATATTTTTTATTGTCAAACTTTTCAGAGCACACCCAGCTCTAAGGCGCGGAAAAAATTTTCGTCGCTAAAAATAAGCTATATAGATTATCTATCGCAACCTTCGATATATACTGCTAGAGGCAGCACTGCAACTTGATCGTGCGAACACTCCACGTGAAAAAAAGAATAGGAATAAGAGTACAACATTTTCCCCTCGCTCTACGTGCTGTGTAGTGGGCGGACGGGGCATATACTATTCTCCGCCGACTAATCAGAGAAAAGTTGAAGTTTTATTCGTCTTTTTCTCTTACGCACACTGTGAGGCTTAATCGGTCCTGTATCTTTGCAAAATTATAATATTTAGTAATGCAAGCTGAAAAAGTAGAGATCGAACGCTGTTAGAACAACACCGATACGTCACGGTTTTATATCGGTTTGCCATATGAGACCGTGACGTATCGGTGTTGTTCTTACAGCGTTCGATCTCTTAGCTTGCATCGCAGGAGCATGCAAAATGTTCCAATTTAACGATTTAGCCGCTAACTGTCCTATTGTTTTCAGCTTGTATTACTAAATATTATAATTTTGCCAAAATACATGTCCGATCAAGACTCACAGTATGTAGAGAAAAACGAATAAAGTACAACTTTTCTCCTTGGTTTTGTTGATTTGGCGGAGAATGTATGCCCCGTCCGCCCACTATTTTTAAAGAGAAAGATGGATATTAATGTTAAGAAAAATTTTATAAGTTGGGTCTGGTTATTAAAATGTCAATACTTTTAGATTTTAGGATTTAGGAGCTCGCACTTGGTTTTCAGTGTTCTATTGATAAAAGTTAATTTATTAAAGTAAAACCTATAGCAGTGTCAATTCCATTAATTAAAGAGCAGTAAGTAATAATATTCTTGTAAATAAATTGTTTTCATAATATTTATTAAATTAAAACATTAATTTAAAATTAAGCAAATACTTTGTCTACTCCAGATGAATCTACCTACCGAAAGGTACCAATAAAATTTAGTAGGCATGAATTATATTAAAGAACCTGGTAAAAACCCAAATTAGAAGAAGTTCTGCAGTATTGGTCATTCGAGCTATCTATTGTTTTGCTTGTTTTTAAAGAAAAGATATAAAATTACTTTGTTGTGCTGAACCAATTTTATTCATATTCTGTGCAAGAGTGCAAGGTAATTATTATAAAGGGTTTCAAACTTTATTTTTTCCCTAACTAAAAAAGAAATATATCATTTTCATAACATTACTAATTACGATATTCTAAAGACAATCCAATAATGTAAAACGCTACAACATATTTCTTTATATATTTAAAATTTTCAGTGTTATTTTATAGGTATTTCTTTTGTATTGAATCGGGTATACCACGTATGTTGGAATAAATAGTAGTTGCGATTAAAATAGCAGTTAGACATGCTAAATTGCCGTGAAAACAATTGCTTTTGTGCCTTTAAAAGTTTGACATATAAAAAAGTGTTGTGTGTTTATTAACGTATCTTGTAAGATTTTAACACAGTTTTAAGTTGAATTTTACATCAACAATAGAAAAATGAAGTGTGTAAGCTTTTACGACCGACTTTAACTACATTATATGGGCTTTCCGGGCTTACTTGCCGAGGTCTGATGGTATTTATACCTGACGTTTTGTCTACTTCTTTGTAATCTGATGTCACGGGAAAAACAAACTAGAAATTTAAAAAAAATTTAAACTCTTTAAATCCAAGAATCCAGTTCACAATAGAAACGGAACATAATACAACCTACACACACTGACAGGTATTTCAATAAGGAATCCAGTCACCACTCAAGACAAAAAAACAGGCGTAATCAAGAATCTGACAGACCGCGCCAAAAGAATATGTGAGCCCAAGCACATAAAAGCTGAGTAAACAACATTTGGAGAAAGCTTTAACAAATAACGGCTACACAAAAAATGAAATAAGATGTGTACAAAAACTAAAACCCAAGAAACACAGAGAGGAGCATACTCAGAAAAAAAGGTCCTACCCTATATTAAAAACGTAACAGACCCAATGGAAAGGATCTTGGAGCAACACAAAAAAAGAAATCGTTCGTTAAAGCTTACACACTTCGATAAAATAAGAACTGTGTCTAAACCTACAACCACGATACAACAAAGCTTAAGGTCGATTGAGGATAGAAATAAAAGCCTCTTCACACTAGGACTTACAGAATTTCATGCAGCTGTGGTTCGGTTTTATAATGCATTTAAATATAGATCTTTTATATTCCTCAAATACAATTTTTAAATTAAAAAAAAATTTTTTAGTTTTTTTTAAAAATTTAAAGCTTTTTTCAACGCTCCTTCTTGATTTAAAAATTTTTTTTTTTCAGTTAAAACAGTCTGTAAATTTGTAATAGTAAGATAATTTTGCACGGAGTTATCCCCAAAGGGGGGAAAAAAAAATGTTGTGTCTTTTCTTTTTTTTTAAAATTTTAAAAGTAAATGGGCCATTTTAGGTATTCTTTCCTGTAAAATTTGTAAGTAATTTTTTAAAAATGCGAATTTAGACAAAAGGATATAACATAAAATTACCCTTTTTTCCCATGGCACACTTTATTTATTCGTTTGTTTTTAAACGCGTTTCAATCAGTGGCGGCTCGTGGTAAGTATTTATGGGGGTGCACCAGTCGTAAAACACAAAAAAAAAAAAACAACTGGAGGCCAACACAACGTTTTTTTTTTGAACACTGCGCCTATATGCACTATCTAACTGGGTTTTCCCTTAAAAAAAACCTTTTTCCCCGAAGCTGTAACTCCAACTGAGCGATAATATGAGCCTGGTATTCTCATGTTTTGGCAGGCAGGCTCTGCGCGTTTCCGCGACTGAACAAAACACGAAAAACAAAAAACCCCGGGTTGTTGTATCACATCCACAAATCCAATCATTCTTTTCATAAATTTTTTTTTTTAATTTTCTATTAAACTCCCCCGACTTACATTTGGTGGTCTGTGTGGGGGAAAATTTAAGTCTAGGTCTTTCAGCACATTTAAATTCAATTTTTTTTTTTAAACTCAAAGAGTTAAATTGTTTTGCAAATATTTTCCGTAAAACGGACCATTTTTAGTGAAAGAACTGAAACGCACCCTAAATTGTCGCAGTAACAGCACCAAATGGTTATATGGAGCACATAAAAAGGTGCGCCTCTTCCTATTAATAATCGCATTCCCCCCCCCGCCCCCCGGCAAATTTTCCCCTAAAATTGCAAAACCACGCCTACATAAGCGCACGTGCGATCGGAAAAATTTGGGGTCGAACGTCGAACGGCCGTAATCGGATCCTTTCGGCTCAGTCAGTTCGTCGTTGGGGGTAATACACTATGTTTTGTATTAGCGTAGAAAAATTAAAAGGGGGTTCCGGATAATGCACAATAAAAAAAAAAAAATTTTTTTTAAATTTTTTGGGGGGGGCCCCTGCCCCTGTGCCCAAAAGGAGGAACCGCCACTGGTTTCAATACATTTAAAAAAAAAACGACGAATTTTCGAAATTAACGAATTAGTTTTTTATATGTTTTACCTTTACCAGTATGTTTTAAAAGTAGTTTTAAATGTTTTTTTGACTTTTTTAAAATAACTTTTTATGTTTTGGCATTTCACGTATTTATTGTTATTTTTTTTAATTTAACTTTTAAAGGGGGGGAAAAAGGTGTAGAGGTTTGGGAAAAAAAGTATTTTTTTTTTTAAAATTTATAAATCCATTGTAGAACTATTTAAAAAAATTTTCTAAAAAAAATCTAAAAAAAATTCCATGCCGTTTAGAAGTTATAAGCGGTTGGGGGAAAGGCCCTCGGTCGAACGGTCGGAGCGCGTGGCACCGAGCACGGAGCGGCCGAGCATGTATAAAAGTCAGCACGTTAGCAGAGTTCTTTTCTTTTTTTTAACAATAGAGACCCGGATTTTTTTTAAAAGTATTATCTGATTTATTAAAAAAATTTTTTTTAAATTAATTAAAATTCGGGGCCTTTTTAATTTTTTTTACTTTTTTTTTTTAAAGCGTTCTTTTTGAAACTATTTTTTTGAATTTGCGTAACCATCAGCTCCTACAGTTTTTTTTTAAACGTTATAAAACCCAGCACATATTTAAATACGCTTTTTTACCTCAATTCTACAAAATATTTTTATTTTTACTTTTTTTTTTAAAAGGGGAAATAAAAAATAGGGTAAAAAATTATACTAAATTTTTAAATTCCTGAAAAACATATTAATTTTGTATTTTTTTTTTGGGTAGTAAGGTATACATAGAAGGTAAACTTTTTAAAAAAATTTTTTTTTTAAAAATTGAATCAGATAAAAAAAAGGGAATTTTCCAAAATTAAAACAAATTGCCTATCCGGATATTTAATTTAAAAAAGGCAGCAGCAGATATCTTCAATATTTTTTAAGGAAAATATATAAAAATTTGCGTATACATTGTTAAAATATATATATATATATATATATATATATATATATATATATATATATATATATATATATATATATATATATATACATATACATAATATTTATATTCCTTAGATGTTGAAACAATTATTGAAAATCACTTGTGTCCACTGAAGTATTAATTTAACCTTACCAAACAAAAGACCCCTAATGTAAAAAATAACTTGAAAATGACATAATAATTTCCGGGGTATTTTGGCATAATGCGTCAACCATGTTGCAGTATGTTTGTTCTAAATAGTAATGTGAGCATCATGACATGATATTAAGTAATTAAAAAGGATTCGGTTTATATAGTTTAAGCTATTTAGAATAATTTAGCACATTTATGTGGATAATATATACCTGCAAATAACATGAGAATTGGTAGTTGAACTAATGGGGGGAAAAAAAACTGTCTATTTTATATTTTTATTTTTTCAAGGTTTGGGATAAATAATACTGTGAAAGGGGTAAAGCACATTAAAAAAAAAGGCAAATTAGGGAAAAATGCCACAAATGTTAAAAAAAAAAAAATTATGTATTTTAATGTTAAACTGCCGATAAATCAAACTGATATTTTACAATTTTCTTTATTTACTTTTAAAAAGTAGGTTAAAATTATGCAATTTTAATTCTTATAAATGCCTATACATTATTTACAAAATTTAAAAGTTATTATGGTACTCTTGTGTTATGTTGAAAATCACTCACGCGAAATAACTAAACTACTTTCCAAAAAGGGGGTGGTATAATTTTTTAAGGCTTAAAAAAAATAACACCGAGGCATACGTTTTTATTCAACAACCCAAAAAACATAACACACAAAAGAAGTTTTATTCAAGAACTAAAAAAAATAACAGTTTTTTTTTGGGAATGACCCTTTAAAACAGGGTTTAGAAATTTTTTTTCTGACTTTTGCGTTGACGTTTGGGGTTTTTTCAGCTGCTTGCCAAATGTAAATTACCCTTTGTCTAAAATTAAGCTTCGATTCAAGTAGGTTTTTTTGGTTCCATAAACTTTAAATTATTATAAACAATTATTCAAATCAGAAGCGGTTTTTGGGAAAAAAATTAAAAAAATTATAAAATTATGTGCCCCAAATTATTTGAAGCAGAAAAAAGGGAATCAGATATTACCAGAAAAAAACCCGGATTGTTTAAAAAAAGTGCAAAGTTTTTGAAAAAAAATGAAAAAGATTAAAAGAATTGCAAAACATTTTGCTGGCTT
>JAHBCN010005681.1:0-53532 GCA_019359885.1 Listronotus oregonensis | reverse complement strand
TTTTTAAAAATCTGTTAAATAACAAAATATAATTTTCATTATAGAAGAATTAACTTTAAGTCCTACTTTCTTGGAAAAAGAAACAGTCTTGTTCTCAACTTCGTAACGAAATAAAAATCAGTTATTTTTCTTTGAACAGTCATTCGAGGCCCAACCAACGGGATTAGTTTTTTAAGAAGGCCTTCGGACAACTCTGGCAACTGGTCTTCCTCTGATATTTTCTAAAAAAATACAATAAACATTCGAAATGCTAAAATTAAAATATTAAGCAACACATTTTTCTGTAATAAGTAAATAGGTGGGTACATCAGATTTTTATACCAACATACAGATAAATAAAAATAAAATATAAATAAAATGCATGTTAAAATTTAATTTAAAAGTAAATTAACTCCTATACATACGTACAGGGGCGACAAACTACAAGTACAAAGTGTTTTAAATATAATTAATTCAAAAAACTGTTTCTCAAATCGTATACTACGTTTTTCCTAGGTACTCCTAAACATTTAACTAAAAAGGTGAAGATACTCAGGCTTATACAATATATAGAAAGCAAGATACATAATATGTATTATTATTATACATTTTATTTGTAAGAATTTTTTTCAAACAGGTGCAGTTTGAGGTACCTATAGGCTACAGGGAGTCAAAGTTTTAAAATAATATACTTAACTAAAAGCAGTTTGCTTAGAATAGCTTTAGTCAATTTCATTTACCCATATTCCTAGTTGGAAAGTTTTAAAAAATGTAACGCGCGCCAATGCCTTTCAATTCTATTTAAGATTTTTTGAATAGTTATATAAAAAAAATTATTTTAAAAATAATGCCTAAAATATACAATTTATTAGACATGTAGGTAGGTATATGTATATATTGTTTGTTAGGTATACTGAATTTTATCACACTCTGTACTCATATTCTGTAGCCTGTAACAATATTAATGGTTTATACAATGTACTTAGTAGTTTTTAGTCAGTTAATATCTAACATTTTATATAAACATGTTTAGTTATGAAACAAAAGCGTATGCTCCTATAGGTAAGTTTATTTAAATAAAAATGCCTGTTTTGGTGACAATTGAGATCTATCGCCCTTGGTTTTTTGGACAACAGTTTTATAAAACAATGGTGTAAATACTTACCTAGGCTTGAATAACACTATCACATCCCCACTGTTGTAAAATGTCTTCAACTCCCATTATTTAAGCGTACAAACACCCAAAACAAAAACACGTGCAACGGGACTAGAACAGTCCGATTAAATTTCGCTATACCCTTCACCCTGATCTATAATCACAAGAATGACCGGGCAAACCAAGCATCGCCAATTTCCGGTGCCAATCGGGGTACATCGTAGGTGGACTTTCTAGAAATAAAAATTTCCGAATTTCAAAAATTTTATATTTAGATTATATTGCAAATATATTCTCAAATTGAGCAATCCAAATGTTTCAAATTGAACATACAGGACGCGTTCTTTAAATGATATGTCATTTTAATTGTAAATGACCAGTTTTTATTTTAAAAGTAACTGAAATTCAAAGTAAAATTATATGTTATTTTAAACTGAAGAACAAAGAAGTTCAAACCAAAATCATGAAAGTCTTAGCTTTAGACTGTATTTTTAAAGTGAAAATATATTCTGAGGATATGAAATAATTTTATTAATCATTTTGAAATACTTCTTTTAAGGTGGCTTTCTTCAAATAAGAATCGGTAATCTCAATTTAAATAAATATAAACAAAAATATCTAAATACTCTATTTGATAATATGTTTTTTTTCTGTGCAATCACAAGACAGTTGCCAGAAGCCGCGATGACGTCATGCGAAACAATTGCGTAAAATTGTGCAATATTATGTAAATGGTACTACTTTGCACGGTTGGCGTAGGAATTCATTTTCCTATCAACCTTTTAATCCAATTGACTCCGACCAATCACAGCACAGTTGCCAGAAGCCCTCTATGAGTATATATAAATACCTCATTCAGTCGTTAACATGGTTGACCAACTTGCTATGTGTAAAGCTTGTAATTGGACATTTGTAGTGCCCACCGAAGAGTTTGAGTCCGAACCGTTAGAAACACATCAAGATTTTAAATTTTTAATCCACAGACGCGAGTTAAGTGATGAGGGTTTTGATCATACACATGCAGTTGTATCGTTTGCTAACCCAGTTAGGCAAAGTGCACTAAACAAGTTAATACCTAAGGTAGTTACGTTACAGACTGTAAAGAAGTTAGAAGCAATAGTCGAATATATTCAAAAAGATGAAGATACCGCGCTAGGGAAACCTGTGATTATAGGACAAATACCTGAACGCATATTAAAGAATATAGAAAATAAAACACATAGTGGTAACTCAATGCTAAAGGCGGCTTTATTGGCTTCAGATTATCAACAGGTATTACAAGTATGCAAAGACACTAATCTATGGGAATTTGTTAAACAACGCAAGAATATTGAATCGTTTTTATCCCAAGAATTTATTCCTTCTGTGCCTGTTCAGCCTATTACAAATTTTGATCCTGATGTTGTTAAGAAATTAACATTTAAAGGTAGACAACAATCAATACTTTTAATTGGTGATGCTAATGTTGGCAAGACTCAGTTAGCTATTGCATTTTTTCAAAATCCCTTAATAGTTACTTGTAAACAAGATTTGGGAAGATTGAATCCTAGCCATACTGGTATAATATTAGATGATATGTCCTATTCAAGCTATGCACCTGAAACATTGCTCCGTATGTTAAACACCGAAATTCATCAAACTGAGGATATTAAATATGGAACTGCATTTATTCCTCGTGGAACTAGAAAGATATTTTCATTAAATTCGGAGTTACAGTTTTGGCCGAAAATGTTATTTGATGAAGGATCCAATAGTCCCAAACCTGAGTATCAACCAGTATTTGACGCCATTAAATCTAGACTAAAAATAATACACATTATGAATAACCTATTTATTAATAATGAAAATTATACACCATTGTAAAGTTGTAGAAATCAATATACATATATTATGATTATATTAATGTCTTTTATTATTCCTACATACTACATCGAACTTGTACCACTGCTACCCCGAACAACTGGAACCACTCGAACCACTCGAACAACTGGAACTACTCAAACCCGAACCACTCGAACCACTCGAACCAGGTTCAGGTTCACCAGGTTCGCCAGGATCAGGTTGTTCAAGATCACCAGGTTCGCCAGGATCAGGTCGGTTCGTTGAACAGGTCGGTTTCTATAATAGCCAATCAATAAACGTCAAAACAGCTGTAGCAGTATGTATGTTATTCCTTCACGATGCAGGTTTAACGTCAATTCTCGGTAAACATTTCTTTTATAATTTCAATCGCTTGATAAATCCAAAAGGGGCGGAGTAATTATTAAAACAAAACAAATATTTATAAATATTTATTTGCAAAAATAAAAACAATTTCTACATATTTATTTCAACAAATAATTTCTACTTCTCGTCTTCCTTTGGCTTCTTCTTGTAACCATAGGGAACTGAGGAACCATCTGGTAGAAATTTTTTCCTGCATACTTGGGAGGATTCTCCATAACTAGCTTCTTTAATTGTTCAAAATAAGCCTCTTCGTATTGTTCTTTATATTTATAATAACAAGACGCGCAGTAGGTTTTAAAATCGTAATATCCTATACCTTTTCTATCGACTTTATAAGTGCTGCCTACTCTATACCCATCATTTTCCTGGCAAACCTCACACATAGTCTTCAAATCAGGTCTGCATTCTGAGCAGTCACATGATCGACCCCAAAAACAATTTCGAGACATTGTTACTTGTTCGGCTGCTTGGCTAATACTAAAATAAATGTTCTAAGTTACCCATGTTATACCTAAAATGACCATTATACTCTTCAGACGTATATAAGCACATGTATTATGTTACGTTAAGAGCCCTCTAGTAGCAGAACGAATATTAGATTGTAAATTATTTTTAACCAATCAGAATCGAGTATTTAGCATTATTTTTAACCAATCAGATTTAAGTATTTAACATTATTTTAGGTTTTGTTTAAGAATGGTAACATAGTCTATTTTTAGATTGTAAATTATTTTGACCAATCAGCGTTCTCTCTTTTTCAGCTGTTTTTAACCAATCAGCGTTCTCCATTTTACCCAATCAGCAGCGGAGAGTATAATTTCCGAACGTGCTCCTAATTGCTGAACGCACTTTATTTTCCTTTATTCACAGCACCCCGAGGTTATAAATAGAAGTGATCCGCAACGCATCAATCATTTCTTGTTGAATCGTGAAAGTGTTCAGTCGTGAAGAGCTTTCAGTAAAAACTTAAGCAAGATGGTGCATGTTAATGAGCTTGTGAGCAGCATTAGTAATCAACTCAAGAACCCGAATTTGAGACTTGATCAAACTTCTCTGAAAAAAGTTTTAAAGGAGTGTACATCAGCTGTTAGACATTTAAACATAGCATTGAAAAATGTTAATTCTACTGCCGAAAAAAGTCATTTGATTAGTTGCATGTCTCAAGTTAAAGGATTTAGACAACTTTTGAAGGGAATGCAAATAATGGGAGGAGGACATGTGCCTCGAAATGAGACAGCTACGCATCGAGTTAAGTGGGAGGATCTTCAATCAGCATTTAAATCGAGAATTAGGACTGGAGTTATATTAAATCTTAAACATGTCGATGTTGAACCGTTTTTGGAGGACTGCGCCGTCATGTTTAAGAGACGTATTCAAAACGCGTTGAAAAAGGATGAGGCTCTCAAGGTTAATGCTGTACTATGTGGAAAATTTAAGATATCGAAATCAGATAAAATATTGGAAGAAGTAAAGTACCTAAATACTGCAAATGCCCCCATTTTCCAGACACCGATTGAAATGAATGGTTTAAAGTTAATATTCAGGATCAACTTCTAATGGAGCTAGAAGAGTTCCAGGAAAAGGATTCTGGCTGGGCGCTGAGTAGAATAGTTAATCTAATGATTTCTATTAATAAGTTTAATCCATTGAGGGTTGGAAGTTATATTGAGCTACCTGCACAAATAGCAAAACGAGAAGCGTGTATTAATGTGCAAAATATGGATGACATGTGTTTTGCTTGGGCTGTCATCTCTGCGTTGTATCCTGCTCCATCAGAGATAGCTAATAGAACACCGTCATATCCGGACCCAAAGGCAGTTCTTAACCTTAAAGGCATACAGTTCCCGATGACAATAGGACAAATTCCACGCTTCGAAAAGCAAAATAATGTATCTGTTAATGTTTACCGATTACAGAAAGTCAAGAAAAATTTCATGGTGATTCCTTACTATTTAACAAAAAACAAACAAGACAAACATGTCAATATGCTGCTTGTGCAAGATAGTTATATTGCTACAAGCGATATGAATGATCTAAGCCCAATAAAATACCATTATGTTTGGATTAAGAATATGTCACGTTTACTTAACCAGCAGTTATGTAATGCAGATAAATCAAAAAAATATATTTGTGACCGGTGTTTACATTATTTTTATAACAACGAAAAACTGATTAAGCATGAAAAGGATTGTAAACAGCTTAACACTGGGGCAATTCCAAGAGTTCCTACTGAAGATAAAAAGTGGATTCAATTTAAAGATTTTAATTACAAGACAAAAGTACCGTTCGTCATTTATGCTGATACTGAATGTCTGTTAGTACCCGTATATCTAAAGACCGATGTTTTACTTCTGGCAGATATTTTTGAACAGTTCAGAAGAACATCGCATAAAACTTATGGCCTAGATCCGATTCTCATTTAAACGTTAACTGGATTACTTGGAAGTGTTGTTCGAAAACAAGATTATTAAACAGCTTCTATTTGTATATTGTTGAAAAGCCTTTTTCAGTAAAAGCTAAAAGAAAGTATAGAGACTACTAATCAATTTATGGAAATGATAATGACTCATCTAAAGAATGTATATCTCGATGTTTGAGTAGTTAATATGGATGCCAGTGCTTATCACAATTATGGTTGATGACTCACTAAACGATGTGATATTCATGATTTGAGTTAAAACTCTTGAGGGATTTGCATTCCACAATTATGTGATTTTACCTGTTGAATAGAAATACATTTCTATTACCAAACAGAATTCAACAATTTGATTGAATTCAGAGTTATTGATAGTTGGTTCTGCCGATGTTTAATGCCTTCATACCAGCACAAATCAGAGGTCATCTCAAGATCACTTTTGCTTGTAAGGCATATTTCCGACTTTATGGAGGTGAAATTAAACACCATCCTAAGGCCGTTTAAATAGCTTAAGTTCTTATGCAACAAGATTATGCCTGCGCAGAAGGTATGGGAAACATTCGTTGTGAAATGTTGATTATTGATTTATCTAAGTGTTACTCTGGCAGATTTAACGTTCAAACAACATCGCATAAACTTATGCGTCCTGGTCTTACGTTACCTGGATATGCGGCGTATGTTTCAATATAATCTATTAACTAGAACTAACAGATTTAAAAGATAATTCATTGAAAAAGGCATTCGGTTATCGCTCAAAACGGTATGCCGAGGCTAATAATAAATATATGGTTCTATGACTCATCTAAATTCATATCTCATTATTTTGATTTAATAACAATATGGATGGGCCATGTCGCAATTTTACTTTATGCAATTAGTTGGTTGAATAAACGAAATTTCTACTTTAAACGTATGTGATATTTGATGATTCCGATAAAGGATACACTCTTGAGGTTAATTTAGGCGTTCCACAAGAACTTCATGATGAGTTTTCTGACCTGCCACCTTGTCCTGAACATCGTGCGCCTATTGGAGCAAAAAATGCCAAATTATTAGCATCTTTATATAATAAAAGTGAAATATGTCATACACTATAGAAATCTTAAACAGGTATTAAAATTGGGAGTAAAGCTAACAAATGTTCATAGAGTTCTCGAATTTAGTCAGGCTCCATGGTTAAAATCATACATAGACCTTAATACTCGATTACGTCAAGCAGCAAGGAATGATTTCGAAAAAAACCTGTTTAAACTCATGAATAATGCCGTATTCGGTAAAACTATGGAGAATATTCGGAAACACTCTTCAGTTAAACTTATTACCAAATGGGATGATCGCTATGGCGCAGAAGCATTAATTTCGAGACCTGAGTTTAAGTCTTCAGTAATTATAAACGAAAATCTTGTTCTAATAGAACTGGCAAAAGCCGTTGTATATTTTAATAAACCTATTTATGTGGGCATGTCCATTCTGGATCTGGCAAAGACTACAATCTACGACTTTCATTATAATTATATGCGAAAACGATTTTCTAATTGTAGAGTTCTCTATACGGATACCGATAGTCTTATTTACGAAATAAAAAAAGATAATATATATGATGTTATTAAAGATGACTGTGCAATGTATTTTGATACAAGTGATTACTCACATGATAATATTTATGGAATTCCCCAGGTTAATAAAAAGGTACTAGGTATGATGAAGGATGAGAATAATGGTCGGATTATGACACATTTTATTGGGCTTAGATCAAAAATGTATGCAACTAAACTGTTTTTTACCGAAGAAGAACTAATGCAAGAACGGGTTAAACTGGAGGCGGAGAATAAAGAACGAGAAGAAATCGAAAAATGACTTGCAAGTAAAGGAATCACCAAGAAAATTAAAGGAATTAAAAAATCGGTAATCAAAAACAAAATTACCTTTGATGACTATGTAGAGTGTCTGAATAACTACACAGAGAAAATGGTTGCACAAATGCTAATTCGCTCAAAAAAGCACGACATCCACACAATTAGACAGGAGAAAATAGGACTTAGCTCATATGATGATAAGCGAAAAATACTTCATAAATCTGTGGAGACGCTACCATGGGGACATTATTCAATTATGGATGAGATATAAACTTGTATATATTATCATTATAATTTCTCAGATATAGGATTAAATTCCACTATAGGGACCTTTGGAGAAACGAAATGGAATACAAGTCAAGTTTCCACCACCGCCGAGCCATGCATCATCGTAATCACCAGAAGCAGAGGTTCCAGCAGTTGTCATCCGATGAATATTATAACAGTTTAAATATTTTTATTACCATAGCTTGTAGTGTATTACTAACCAAACTTGTATATAAAATTGTTAAAAGTCGATGTACAATGTGGTTTAAATAAATTAATTTAATATATACAATGTGTTTTATTATACCGAACGCTATTAGGACACCAACGTAACACCAACGTAACACCAACGCAACACCAACGTAACACCATTAGGACGGCTACCGATCAACTGCCAAACCGCTTCTAAACAGCCGGTACAGCCTGTTCCTATCAGTCTAGCCTGTTTTATTATTTAATATTTAAAAATTATGAGTTATATGAGATTATAATTATAGGGTTCTGCGCTTTGCTCTTAAGCACCAGGCCTAAGCGCGAGAGGATCTCAATGCCTAAGGTTTGACGTTTAACAAGTTTGACCTTGACATTATTGACGTTAACAGCTATTCTTTAGTTAAGTTTTATTCCTTTAGGCGCCAAGACCACAATGATTAATTTACTATAGGGGACACCGTACTAATCGCTAATTGATGTCTCTCAACTTATTTTAAACAGCTGTAGTGCCTTTATGGCTAAAGATGTTTACATACAATATATAATCCTTAGCTCAAGATGATGTATTAAACAACGTTTCAATTTTAACCATCATCATCATCGGGGTTCCGGTGTTAGCCTATTCGATGGGTACAACGTTACACTAATTCGTGAGTCGTCATCATTAACGCTAACGAGACGATGGGGTCCGACCGGCATTACTTACAATTTTCATTACAATTCAGTGTCTTATCACAAGTATTCTAAACAACGTTTCGATTTTAACCGTCATCCTCATCATCGGGGTTCTGGGTTTAGCCGATAACATCCGAACGATATGACTTACAATTTATACGATAAATCAAAACCTTAGGTTATACATCCTCAATGCAATGACTTTACCCAAGTAAACAACGTTTCGGTTTTACCCGTCATCCTCATCATCGGGGTTCGGGTGTCAACCGATAACTTACAATTTTCACGCAATATAAGACCTTATCCCAAGTATCCTAAACAACGTTTCGATTTTAGCCGCCATCACCATCATCGGGGATCCGCGTGACAAATAGCATTTTACAGACGCCATTATTTTAACGCATGCGTAAGACCCCAAGATAGGTCTAGCCTACGTAAGCAAACTTTTCTAAGTCACGTGGTTTGCGAGATATGACAGGTGACATAAATATAGTTAGGTTAAGATTCATAATTACATAGATGGTGTAGCGCCCCGCGCCTGAGCCCCAGGCCTGGTGCTTAAGCGTAGGGGACCCCACATGTGACGTAATACCTTAAAATATAGTTATCCTAAGATTCCTAAATATTTGACATTTGACAGTTGACAGGTGACAGTTGACAGGTGACAGGTGACATTTGACAGGTGACAGGTAACAGATGACACGCATGCGCAATACCTTAAAATATGACTAGCCCAAGATTCCTAAATATTTAATTACGTCAGAGATTTTAAGATATAAGTCTGACCCGGGTCAGGGTGGCGCAGAACATATCATCTAACACTACTATCGCGGGTTCGAATCCTGCTGGGTGCGGACTTTTTTTATTTTTTTTATTAGTTCCTTAGGCGTTATACAACCATACATTGTTTACCAATATTATTAATGACAGTTAAACACCCTTATTACTACTATTTTCCCCATTAATATGATACTCACGTGTGCTGGCGTAATACTCAGGATCCTATACATTCATTTCACCTAAATATTTAATATTCCCCTATATCCCCCAGATTTTCAGTCGCTAGGTCAACGGTTCGAATCCTCCGAATCCTTCAGGACTTTTTTATTTATTTCCATAATTATTATAAAAGGATCCCTGATGAGTTCATATTTCATAATCTTGGTCAGCGCCATAATCTAAAGTCAAGCAATGTCGGGCGTAGTTACTACTTAGATGGGTGACCTTAAATGAGTGACCGCTTGGCACGTGGTGCTAGACCGGCAGTGAATGCAAATCGGACCTTAAAATTTCCCCATGTATTTCTTATGGGAAAATGATGGATTTTGCTGCCGGAGTCAGGTAGTTTATCTACTTTTGTCAAAAAAATAAACTTTCGCGAAAAACAAAAATGCCCATGGTAATACCCACTAAGCAAAAAATCATCCTAATTACGTTACATTTATGTTTCCTTGTTCCTTTGTTACGTTTATCAACTTGAAACAATAACAGCGCCTTGAACCTAATAGTTTCGTTATATTTCCTTCAACTTAACAAAATCGTTGTTACGTTAAAAATACAACGTTTTTGTTTGAAACTTACACGGCCCCGTTACGTATTTTGCATGGGTTGGGCCTAACACATATTCTGAAACATGCACGTTATATAACTTACGTTGTAAAGAGGTTTTTCTAAGGATTTAAATAGGTGTTTCTGTTATTTTGATTATACAGGGTGTCCCAGAATATGTGTGCAATCTCTCAGAATATAATAGAAAATCTAAAAATATTATGACAAGTTCCCATAAACTTTTTTTCTACGAGCCTTCCCTACGGAGATACAGGTACATAACGGACGACCGTGGAAATCGTTTTTTTTTAATAACTTTTAAAATACAAAGCATAATTTAATGTTTTCTTAATATGACGGTTACTAGATAAGTTTTTTTTAAAATAAACCCATTAAATTATATTTGGCTTATTTAGTTTGCCAGGGACGGACTAGCTTTGGCACAATAATAGCAATTTTTTTAACACCCTGTATGATAAAGGCTCAACAATATTATTTTTGGATAGATTTAACCTTTAACTAAAAAAGGTATTCTTGATTAACATCAATAAAATCAACTGTTTACGAGAAATAAAATATCATGGTCATTTTTTTACATTATACAGTGTTTTTTTTAATTGTCCGTCAATATTTAAAGAGGCACTTCTTGGGTCCATTTTAAGAAGAAAACTTCATATGAACGTATGTCCTAAACCTCTTAACTTTTGAGATACAGGGGAGTAAATTTTTTAAAAATATATAATTTATTATTAATATCTGTAATACCACTTTAGATATTTTATTGAAATTTGGCTTACATGTACTATGTATTAAGAAGCATTTTTTAGTGTACCAAATTTTTTTTATGTGCCAAAATAGGCCGGTCAAATTCTGTACGAACGCCACTGGTGGAAATAAAAAAATGTGGTACACTTAAAAATGCTTCTTGATACATAGTACATTTATGCCAAATTTCATTAAAATTTCTTAAAATGTACCTAAAAACTGCTTCTCTAAATACTGACATACAATTAGAAAACACCTTGTATAATGTAAACAAATTTAAACTACCATGATATTTTATTTCTCGTAAACACTTGATTTTATCGATGTCAATCAAAAATACCTTTTTTTTAGATTAAGGTTAAAGCTACCCAAAAATAATATTGTTGAGCCTTTATTATACAGGGTGTTAAAAAAATTGCTATAATTGTGTCAGAGCTAGTCCATCCCTGGCAAACTAAATAAGCCAAATTTGATTTACTGGGTTCATTTTAAGAAGATTTATCTAGTAACCATCATATTAAAAAATAATAATTTACGCCTAGTATTTTAAAAGTTATTTAAACAAAACGATTTCCAGGGCGTCCGTTATACCCTGTATCTCCGTAGGGGAGAGTCCTAGGAAAAAGTTAATGGGAACTTGTCATAATATTTTTAGGTTTTCTATTAGATTCCGACAGATTGCCCACATATTCTGGGACACCCTGTATAACATTAAAAGATCTTTTGGATCCCTTATGTGTGGTGTATAGTAACCTCAAAAATTAATTAATTAACAATATTAAAAATTGTTTACCCTAAAGTTTTAGCATTTTCGTGTATAAAAGTAAATTTTGCGTCCACTCTGCTATTAAAGATACCACTGAAAAAATATGGATGTAAAAAAATGTTGTGATAAATCGCCTGTAATTTTTGATAATCATTTTTTCGTCCACCCTGAAATAGTACAATAGATAAAACCAGTGAAAAGTAACTATCCCTAATAAAAAAAACTAATATAAACTATAGGGAAAAATTTATTCATAAAAATATCTGATGTCTACAACTCTCCTTTCATATTTCCCAAATTTTTGTACAGACTATTTAATATGGAAAGCTTATATTCTAAATCCACACAAAGTGTAACAGTTAATATATATAAAAATGTTCATGTGATACTTTATAAAAGTCTTACACATTTCGTGATGTGTAAATATGAGTAATATTAAAAAAGGAAAAGGTCTTAAGTTAGGTATAAAAATTGCCTACATAATTTAAAAAATGCTTATTAAAAAACAACTGTATGTACTAATATCCATGTTCTGTTCTATTTTTTCCTCCTAGTTGCACCTGGAAAAAAAAACTTTGTAAAATATTTACCCCAAAACTTTTGGTTACTGACATAATTGCTTCATTAATTAAAGGATAATTTTATTTCACAAGTTTGGCAAAAAAAAACTGTATTTGCAGATAGTATCATAGATACTTTATTTCACTATTATAAAGGATAAAAACCTTGTGTTGGCTTTAAAGCCTACATTATATAGTCAAATTTTCTCTTATATTAGCTACTCGATTAGCCATCACTAAATGGTAAATACTGATAGACCACCCAATTTTAAAAAAACATTTAGACACTTTGTACTATATAATTATTTTGCTTCTATTTGATAAACAATCCAATTAAAAATTCAATTTATCCTTAAAAAAACTTTTACTTACAGTTATACTTTTTACGCTACTTGCTTCTTCTTCTTCCCTGGGAGCCGTCTTGATTAGCTTGAGCATGTTACACCTATGCCTCTCCTTTTAACTGCCAATCCACTTTTTGAATAGTTGTCATATAAAAACATAATGTGCTGCATCTACAATTTATTTAAAAATTAATTTTCTAATAATTTTATTATTATTATTATAACTATTATTTATGTGTCAAATGTCTAATATAAGGGGCTCTAAAAAGTACAAAAAAAATACTTCACAGTAAATCCTTTAAGTTACAACTTTGATCAAATTTATTCAACCGAAGTATTTCATTTATTTAAAATACTCAATTTTTGCTATATAAGTCCCCTAAAAGGTTTTTTTTTGACCGATCGGAAAATACCCATTTTCTGGAAAACATTCTGGCCAGAAAGTCACTTTTTTTGGGCTACTTTGCAGATCCATGAAATGAAAAATAAGCTGCTATTTAGAGCATAGCCGTTTTTATGCATGGTTGTTACTGAAACGAACTTCAGTGGTTTTTTTTATCTTTGGACAGTCTACGAAGGCTTAGCCTAACTACTACCGTACTGTGGGTATCTTAAATTATTCTTATTGTTATAATAAGTATCAAATCCATGTCAAGCGGATAAATAGACCTGTTGTCGATCATTAAAATATTATTATTGTTTTTTTTTAATATCTTCGGTTGAAAAAAAACATTGTACATTACATGATCGAAAAACAAGTGTTTTGCAGGTCTGGCCAAGCTTCAAGGAGTCGCCTACGGTCAATTACGGCTCGCCCTACAAACCGCTTGCCTCGACTTGCAAAACACTACTTTCCAGTCTTTTAAATGACTAATATGTAAGGTATAAAGCAACCAAATTTTAATCTATACTTTCTTTAATTTATATGTATCTAGGGAATGGGAGGTACCTCACAACCTCACCAAACTAAATCCGGACTTACTACTCCAATATTTATCTTAAGGAAACGGCTAACGCTGGATTTTCTAAACTTATGGCTTAAAAACCTTAACTTTAAAATCTGGATTTTTGGTCAGTTTATCTATATACCTACAGACCTACATACATACATAAAAACTGAAGTGTAATAGAAAATACTGTAATATACTTACTTTCCGATCAATATTTCCCTTTAATATCACGAGAAAAACCAAAAAACACAATTGTTCTTAAAATAAAGTAAGGTTAAGTACTAAAGCGAAGCTTCTTTCTCTAAACCTGGCGTCGTTGTCAAAAAATGTAACAATCTCTGTGCGGGGTACATTTAAGCAAACGAGGTCGATATGTTAACTGTGTTTACATTTCCACGAGGAAATGTAATAGACGCAGTAAACGTAACGATTCTGCATTAAATAATATCATTATTATAACGTTACACCAATAACATTTTAGGTTTTAACAAATTATAATCGTATCTGATACGTATATTAACAGATGTATCGAACTTGTATTTAAAAGACCGTTCTATACAAGGCAACATTTTAACGTTAACATAAGTGTACATAAAAATTACGTCACTAAGATGTTTGTTCTATACCGTATTAAAAATATTTACAAGGGTATGTTACAGAAACGAAAATTATCAGCAACAATTCAAGAAAACGAAACAGACATGATAAAATAACGTTTAAAACTAAACGTTATCACAGTTACTTTTAAATAACGTTACAAAACGTGCTCAAGATGTTCTTTGCTTAGTGGGTAACTACTACGGCTTCCAAACCTTTCGAAAAATATTTTCTAGACATAGTAGGGCCATTATCGGAAACGGAAAATGGAAACAAATATATACTTACCCTTCAAGATGACCTCACAAAATACATCATTAAGATTCCTATGAATAATCAAGAAGCTGCAACAGTAGCCCATTATTTCGTAACAAATATAATTTGTCTTTACGGCATTCTGGAAATATTACTAACCGGCCGAGGTTCAAATTTTCTTAGCGAAGTTTTTAAAAATACCTGTAAACTTTTAAAAATAAAAAAATTCAAACCATAAGTTATTATCCAGAATCCAATGGGGCACTAGAACGTTCTCATAGAGTTTTGGAAGAATACTTAAGACATTTTATTAGTACTTCACAAACAGACTGGGACGATTTTATACCTTTTGCGACATTTTCTTATAATACAACTCATCATACAGCTACACAATATGCGCCTTTCGAACTTTTATTTGGGTACTCTCCAAATTTACCTACATCAATTAATCAGTCTCCAAAAACTCAATACACTTACGATGATTTTGTAATTAATCTTAAACAAAAATTTCAATATTCTAACAAACTAGCTAGAGAAAATTTGTTAAAAGGCAAACATCAATCCAAAACAAATTACGATAAAAATAATTGTCACTTAAGAAATTTTAACGTCGGCGATAAAGTGTTACTTTATGACGAATCCGTGCGAAGAGGTAGAAATAAAAAACTTACTTCCTTATGAATCGGACCATACACTATTACAAAAAAACTCTCGGAAGTAAATTATACAATTCAAAAAGGAAAAAATAAGCAAACGGTCCATGCAAACAGACTAAAACATTTTTACGATTAAATGTAAATAATAAAATATATATAAATAATATATATAAAAAAATAAGTATACTATTAGGTTAATACTTTGAATATATGGAATTTACATTTCTAATTTTTATTTCAGGCTCAACATTTTAATCACAATTATTTCCTTAACGGTTATTCATGCCGAATATAAGAACTATAAAATAATTTATTATGATGTCAACCCAGGAATTCATTTTGAAAAACTTGGAGAGCTGCGCCTTTTTAATAAACAATGGAAAATTTTAACTTTTGTAGAATTAGATAATATTTGCAATAAGTTGTTTTCTCTAAAGAGAATAACTGTAGAACTATGTGACGACAAAAATGCACAATATCATAATTATATATGTAAGTTATTTTTAAAATCTTCAAAGTACACTTTTGACAAAATAGACAGGGAGATAGGGGTTTTACATGAACTTGTAGGTTACAATATTTCAGGTATAAATAAAAGAGGTTGGTTTAATATCGTGGGTAAAGCAACAAAAATTCTATTTGGCACTTTAGACGATGAAGATGCACAAATTTATAACGAAAAAATATCAAAAATGTCTAATGACGAATCTTCTATTTTAACTCTTGTAAAAGAACAAACAAAAATCATACAGTCAACCATTCTTCACTTTAATAATACCATAGGAACTCTTGATTTTAATTAAAATCTTTTAAAATCCAATATGAAAAAACTTAAGGACGAACTAAGTAAGGAACAAAAAGATATTCAATTTTTATCTTTAAAAAATAATCTAGATGAACATATCACAATAGTAAATATGATGTTAAATCAGATACAATTTGAAATCATGTCTTTAACAAACGCAATTTTAGTGGCAAAGAAAGGTATATTGCATCCGTCAATTTTAACACCTGTTAGACTCGTTAATGAACTTAAACAAATTTCGGAATCCTTACCTCACGGTCTGGAATTTCCCATACTTCTGGAACCTTCTAATGCTAACCTGCTTTTAAATATTATCGAATTACAAGTATATTTGGATCAGGGCCGATTAATTTATATAATAAACATTCCTCTAATAAAAACCAATCTGTTTTATCTTTATAAAGTTTTGCCATTCCCAAGACAAGTTGCATCAAATGAATTTATTTTAATTCAGCCTTCCTCAAATTACATAGCATTAGACGAAAGCAAACAAAAATGTATTACTTTTTCAGAAAACGCTATAAGTAATTGTTTAAAAATTATAGAAAATAAAATAATATGTAAACAACAAAAACCAGTCGCCTTGGCACATTTGGTTGATAATTGCGAAATTAAGCTACTTTAGCTCACAAATAAAATTCCAGATATTTGCAATAAACGAATTATACATTCTGATAGAGCAATTTTTATTCAATTACAAAAGAGTAATACTTGGTTATTTGCAGTCCCTTACCCCGAAAGCTTAACAATATCTTGTAGTAATATAGAAAAACCCGTCGATGTTATATTAAAAAACTGTGGTAGTGTCACTATAGGGAAACAATGTAAAGCGTATAGTCCGTCTTCTATGCTTGTGCCGCATGGAAACACAAATATTTAGTGAATTTATTCCGCCCTTTAATATTACAGACGAGTGTTGTGAAAAATTTAGAAAAAACTAAATTTAAGTGAAGTACTTTTAAACGAACATTATAAAAGACTGTCAAAACATATCCCTGAACTTAACATAGCAAGTCATAAACTAGACGATATTGAGAAGTTAACAGACCAAATAAAAAAAAATAAAATAACAGAAAACTATACCTTTTCAGCGTCTGTAATCGCATATATATTAGCAGTATTACTATTATTATTTGTATTTTATAAGTTGTTTAAACAAATTGAAAAAAGAAAATCTTGTTGCGAAATGGTTCCAAATTTATGTATTAAAGTAATCCAAACAGTGGAACCACCCCCCCAGGGTAGATATGCTGTTATTTATAATAGAAACAGGGTTAGATACATAGAAAGCGACGATCAGTCTGAAGAAGCTTAAATTTAGAACACAATAAACCCATTGGTTATGTAGCATCTAGGCGTACAGCAAAAAGTTAAAATATAAATTTAATATACTTTTCAAAATAATAATTAGGTTTAGTAATATGTTATTTGTATATTAGAATTATAAGTAAATTATTAGTATGTAAGCAATAAAAGAGATTTTATTTCTTTTACATTACATAAAATCTCTTATTAAGGGGGGAGGTGTTGTGATCCAACCAAAATCAAATATAATATTCTATTATAAATATAATAATACATTATAAGACGGAATTTCCTTTTATAATAATTAATGTTTTTAATAGTTTTTACGTATCACGATAACACATTTTTATTAGTTACTTTCATTATTCAGAATTATCCTTATTGTCAAAGAACCCCAAATATTTCTATAATCATTATTTACATTTCCCAAGACTTTTAACACTCTAATAGTAGGTAGATATTTTCAAAAAACACATAAAAGCAATTTAAACTTATCTTTTGCATAATAAATGTTTCCTCTAAACCAACAATCTATTACCCTACTATTAAAAAGCTTTTAGAACTATAAAACCCTAAAGGTTATTGTATACTTCGATCGTAAACACCCCAAATTAATATTTTAACACTTGATCTTTTCAAATAGTATTTACGTACAAAGGGAGAAAGAAAATTTCCAATCTTAAAAATGGCTCCGCCCCTTGTGTTGGTGGTCAACACAACCCTCATTGTAGAAAAATAAGTATCTAGCGGTATGTTTTCAAGCATCAGTATCTTTATGTTAGCCATACATTAAGTTAGTCTCTAGTAAATCTTAGTATATTCAGTGACAGTTAATATTATAAAAAAATAAATAAATAAATAATTAAAAAAACAAACAAAAAGGAAATTAATTTTAAATAGTTCGAAAATAATAAAACAAAATAGCAAAACTAAGTGATACAGCCATTGTAGCAACCAAATTTAAAAATAATTTGTGTCATCGGTGACTACTGCATTCGGTGGCACACAACACAGATAAGAGTTGATAGGATAGCGTACATATGTCCTTAAGGACCCTTTTTTTAAATGCTTTTTAAATGTTGTATGTAATTTTGCATATAACACAAATATTATTAAATGTTATTAGAAAACCGTAATGTTTCCTTATGATGTTTTCATAAGTGGCATTTTCAGCAAAAATTGCTTTACCAGTAGGTACTCGTAAAGCTACGCAGCAAACGACGCATTGGAAAATATGTTGGTTTGTTATAATAAAACATTTTAATTTTATTTTTGTAATGTTTTATTGTTTGGTGGATTAGAATAACATAATGGTTATATAATTTATAAAATTAAAATACAGAATATTTTTATTTATTTATTCCATTTATTAAAATATTATACAATATTTTGGATTTTTTTTTGTTTAGTGGGACACTTTCCAGTGGTTATATATCCATGTTTTTGCAGGTAGCAAAATTACAGAGATAATATAATACGTGTTTTATAAAAAATTCAGTATTTGATATTGTTGCTTCTATATTTTATAAAGATGACATAAAGGTTAGGAATGTTATTTGGGCTGTTGTCAACACCTAAGAAATATTTCCTTATTTGATTGCAGCCGTTAAACCTCTCGTTTATGACTGCTTCTTCTCTTTGTTTTTATGATATCCAATCTTTAAAATGATCCTTTTATGTGCGTCGAATTTCAACACCCATTGATAAGCACTTGAGCAGCAGGAGATTAAGTACCCTCCTGCGGCACTAGTACTTAGTAACGAGGTGAAGAATTTTTGGTAACCATGTACCTACAAATAAATACGATTTATTAGCTGAATAAACTGCACAAATGCGCCAGCCCTAATATACAACAGAATAAATGATTTAAACCGTCATTTTGGTGCTAACTAATAAAATTTAAAAAACAAAAAAATACTTATTACATTTTTATAACGTTACCTTTATTTGACACTAATCTCCATCAAAATAAACCTGTTTTAAATGCAATGAAAAATTAAATTACATTAAACAGAACAATGCTTGTTTAAAGGCAATACTTGTAGTTTTAAAAATACTTTTATTGCCTTTATTTGTTTATGCTAGCCAACGTCCCGGAGTAAAAGGTCTTAATTTTGCAGTTGCCCCCACACAGACACTTTAACTTACGCATAGGTTTAATAAAGGTAATACGACATCCAAGATCCTAAACTAAAGAATTTAGGTGGAAAATAAGGATTTCATTAGAAAAACAACTAGGTAATCAAACTATGATAAATATTATCAAAACAAAACAAACAATTTTTAAAAGCTTACCAAAAGTCAAGTCTGTTGAACCACCTTTTTAAAAAATGGACCAGTGACAGCATTTTTAAATTCCTTTTTGAAATAATTTGGCCATTAGCTGGTAAGGCAAGTTTATTTCTTAAATTCTTTAGCTATTATGTAAGTATTAATGATACCATCAAAAGAGGACAAAAAGAAGAATGTGTAAGTCTTAATCTGGACAGCCTTTTTAGAAATGTATTTATAAAATCTTTAAACATTACCTGATCTAAACTTCAAACAATAAAAGAACGAACTACATAGGTTCCGCTGAATGGAAGCTATTAAAGCTTTGACTTCCCAGTCCTTAGTATCAGGTTAAAGATTAGTTGTATTTACAAAACGACGAATTGTCCATTGTTTATCACTTGATCCAGTGGTAGCAAATATTTTCATAAAATTGTTTGACTAAGCAATTGAAACTATTTGGTCATCATTTAGAACGCTGACCGCAAAAAAACCCGAAGAATTTTTAGAACATTTAAATTCCATTAAACCATCTACACTCTATGACACTAGAAAAAAAATTCTTCACCTTTTCTTGATGTTTTAATTCAAAGACAAGGCTAGAAACACAAAGTCGGTATATAAAAAACCAACACACACTGCATGTACATTATTTACTTTTAAATTCTAATCACTCTAATTCAACTAAACTAGGAATTATTTGCACCCTATCTAACGCGCGTTAACTAGTTCTAACAACAAAGAATCTTTTAAAACGTATATTGATAAATATTATCCAAGACGTATAAAGGACTGGGTAATCTGATGGTCAAAGAAACCATAGAGAAATGCAACGAAAAATCTTTTAAAATTTATATTGATAAATATTATCCTAAGACGTATAAAGGACTGGGTAATCGAATGGTTAAAGAAACCACAGAGAATTGCAATGACAAACCTGAACACTAAACAGATGAAACGGATCAATACCAATAACAGTTCCTAACGATACTATACCTTAAATAATTTAAAAAAAAAAAAAAAATAGACACACTGCTTTAACTTATAACATAAATACCGCATTTTAATTTAATAGAACACTTAGAGGCGTCTTGATTCTAACCTCAAGAACTCCGACAAAAAACAAAAGAAATAGGGTATTTGTCAGAATGATGAACCTGAAGGATTACTCTCAACAGGTCAAACAGGGTAACAAAATTGGTACCTGTCAACCTGCTAATATGGTAGTTACCCATACCTATACTACACCTGCAGAAGTGCCTTTAAGTAAACTACCTGATGCTCTGCAAGACCTAGTAATTTTATCAAAGGGCCTGCTAAATCCAGTGCAGGTTAATAAGCTGGAAGACCTTCTGAGGAAAAATCAAGATGTTTTCTCTCTCTCTGAAAATGATTTGGAAAAAACCAACATAGTTCAACATTGAAAAAATACGGGTGATGCAGCACCGATAAAGCAACCACCACGACGAATTCCTTTGGCTAAAAGAGAAGAAGTTGAGAAGTTAATTGGAGACATGCAAAACCAAGGCATTATGGAACCTTCCCAGAGTCCATGGTCATCCTTAGTAGTCTTGGTTAAAAAGAAAGATGGTTCTACTAGATTTTGTGTTGATTTCAGAAGACTCCATGACGTCACAAAGCAGGGCGCTTTTTTATTACCAAGAATAGACGATACTCTAGATATGCTGACGGGATCAAAATGGTTTTCAACTTTTGACCTGAAAAGGGGCTATTGGCAAGTAAAACATTGTCAAAGAGTAATAATTGTTTTCAACAAGAGGAGACAGTAAGACAAAGCAAATAAAATCCAAGAGAGATAGAATTCGCGACCAATTTAAAGGGATAAACACGTGATTGTAATCGCGTCCGGTATTGGCCATTAGGCTGGTGAGTGCTTATTTTATACCTGCGAGTTTTACGATGGTCGTAATCATTGTTTATCCTTGTTTACAGTAATAGCAATGACAAAGAGCGCACTTCACCTGGTTTGTACAATCTTTATGTACATCGAATGCATTCAAATGGTGAAATTGCAAATTTGCAAATGGCCATATCGAACATGTGACATACAATAAACTGACGGCACTATATGTATTATGAATGTGATCTGCTATTTGTTTTAGGTTTTTGGATTAATTATACGTACTTAGTCGTTAGAAATTTTAGTAATAGCTATTTAAATGAAATTATTAAGATTTTGATTTTTTTTGTTAATGAAAGTTTGGCAAAAAAAAATTAATGTTTCATTTTTATTTTTTATTCATTAGAATCAAGTGAGTTCAAGTTATTTGTTAATAAAACTTTTGTGTAGTTATTTTAAGTTGCTGTTGCGTATTAAGATGCCAAATAAAACCATTATATTTTATTAGCTTGTGTGTTCTTTATAAAAATATATTTCTCATTTAGTCAATATCACATCATACATTGGTTTAACCACTAAAATTAAAGTCTTTTAACATATAATTAGTTTTTTTCATTTTTTACAATATGGTCCACAGTCCCTACCGAAAATTAAAAAAGAAAAAAAAAATCGATACATAATTAGAGCTAAAGCAAAGGGAATGAGATTTTATGTTTTTCGGGATCTTTTTGAAGAATACCAAATTTAAATCATATAATAATGTCTAATAGACTTAAAAAGGGATAGTGAGATAAAATTGTTATTGCTCCAAAGAAAAAAATCTTGATAAAAGGGGCATCAAAAAATATTTTATGTTTAATTTTAATAATAGATATCGAGTATAGTGTATATATCCTTAATATTTTAGTTTTAAAATACACATTAAGTTAATCATATATTAATATATTTTTAATTATCAAATGTATAACCAAATTAAAATTTACATTCAAACTTATTTAAAAATATTGAAATTAATTGAAAAAATTGCAACATTGCAAAATCTGTAAAGACTAATAAAAGTCAGTGGTACCGGCAACAATGTTGCGACCAAAAAGATGGCGCAAGATCAATGGGAGATGTCGGCGTATTTCTTTGATGTTTTGCCCAGTGTCCCCTCTTGTTGAAAACAATTATTATTACTCTTTGACATTGTCTCGAAAATAAGAAAAAATCTGAATTCTCGACCAGAACCGGACTGTGGCACTTTAATGTTATACTATTTGGTCTATGCAATGTCTCTGCTACTTTTGAACGATTGATGGAGTTAACATTACGAAGACTAAATTTGAAAACATGCTTGGTATACCTAGATGACATTATTATTCTTGGAAAAACATTTAAGGACCACCTGAAAAATGTCGAAAAGGTTTTTCAAAAGCTAAGATCTTCCCACCTGAAGCTTAGTCCAAAGAAATGTCACCTTTTTTAGAAAGAAGTTAAGTACCTGGGTCATATAATCACTGAAGAAGGAGTGAAAACAGATCCAAAGAAGACAGAAGCTATCCAAAATTGGATACACCTAAAAACAAGCTTAAAATTAGAAGTTTTCTGGGACTGTGCACTTACTATAGAAGATTTATAAATGGATTTGCTGACATTGCGAGACTAATACATACACACACTGAGAGCAATAAGAGTTATAAATGGACCGAAGATTGTGAAGCTGCTTTTATACAACTAAAGAAAGCCCTTTTTAATCCTCCAGTGTTGTCATATCCACAACCCAATCAAACATTTATTGTGGACACAGATGCAAGCAATACTTCCATTGGTGAAATTTTGTCACAGGTACAAGATGACTAGCCAATCACCTGAGGATGATTTTAATATTCGAATACTCGTATTCCGGAAGATCTTCATATTTGGAATATCATTCGACATGTGAAACATTGACCAATCAACGCCAGTCGATATTCGATATATTGGCCCGACCGCCGACCGTCGATTTACCCCGAGTCGAAGCGTTTGCTTTCGAAATAATGAATTATTCCGGATGAATCAGTTGTCAAAAGATGAGAAAAATGAATTATTTTGTTTCGGCTTTTGATTTCAGTCGACTATTTTAGTTGTTGGGTTGATGTTGATGTTGTGTTCGCATACGTATTCGTGTACGTTTTTAATTTGTTTTGCTGCTGTTGGTGGTGCGACGAAAGTATTGTTTTCGTTTTAATTCATAATTATTGGTGTGGTGTATGGAATAGTATACAGTGGCCGCCAAAAAAGTCGAAACTTTGTGGAAAATTTCTATTCTTGATATTAATTTTTTGTGTGTAGTATCTGCATTTTGAATTGAAAATTCATTATGATGGAAAGCATATTATGGTTTCCCGAGTGGTTTTCAATTTGCTTAAATTTAAGTACTTTAAGTACGCAGATATGAATTGGTGTAATTGGTGCGAAATTTTTTAAATATTTGATAATGAAGAAGCTAAAATTGTCATTCGATAGGCTAATTTGTTTGATTTAGGACGAAATTATTATAGGTATACAGTATACAGTTTAACTGCCAGCTAAAAATCTCATTTTTTATCAAATATCGAATTTTAATTGAAAGATTTTGACATTATTACTTTATTCAATAGCGTTATAATAATTAAATATAAAATTATGTAGTAACGAATCACAATGTGGCATCCGACATTTAAATTTTCAAGCGCATTCTTTTGATAGCTCTTCCTATTTCGATCGAACTAGGATTGACCTTGAATATACCGCGAATCGAATGAACTATCATCCCATAAGTAGCGGTAATATACCATAGCTGAGTGGAATACGAATATTCGAGTATCCGAAAGAAATATTCGAATAATTCGAAACATTTCTATATTCGAATATCGTTCGGAAAATTATTCGGAAGGTTCCATCACTAACTCAAATGGTTGCTTCAGTTTAAGAATCCCGAAGGTTAGATAGCACGATGGTTACAACGTGTTCACGTTATAAGAGGTGGCCATTTCGGAGTTATGAAGACTCTTGAAAAGGTTCAAAAAAGGTTCTATTGGCCCGGAAGTGGTGCCGATCTTAAAGATTATTGCAGAATTTGTAAGGACTGCGCCTCCAGCAAGGGACCTAAGACACGGAGCCATGGCAAGATAAAGGAGTATAATGTAGGGGCACCCTTTAGGACCATTTCCAGTTAGTAAATCTGGGAATAGCTATATCTTGGTAGCGATGGTTTACTTCAGCAAATGTCACATCACGTTTTGGACCAAACATAACTAAATACCGACGCGATATGGACGTCACATTCGACATGGGTACTACCTGGGATGAAGTTCAGTGAAAAAGTAGGTTTATTAAACAAGTAAAGCATTATTGACTTTTCCGCGTGGAAACGCTGCTTCTCGTCAAATAAGCAAAATGCTCGTTAGAAGTAGTTGGGTAGTTTGATGGATGACCATCGGCGAACCACGTCCTGTTGGCTCATCTGGTTGACAATAATCAGACATCTATGAGGGGTAGTTTAGAGGTAGTCACCTATTTGTATAACGTCCGTTGTGACACTTACCGCCTTGTCTAAAAAAAGTACCCGTTAAGGTACGTTTCGTAATAACAATTCGGGGCAACTTGTTGGCCCGACATCTTTACCGACCGACAAGTTGGTTAGACAGGTGTTTGTTTAAGTTATCATTTGTTGGTAACGGACATGTTGAAAGAACGATCTTTTGAATTGAAATATGTGATTGGCTTTAAGTTGGCAGACGAAGTGCTACATGTTATATCAGCGTTTATAGTGTTGGCAGGATGCCATGTAATACTAGAAACTCAAAAAAAAATGGAAAAACGAAAACGCAAAAGATGGTGCATCAGAAATTTTTAACGAAGAGACGTTTGGAAGGGGCATATAGCCCGTTAATGAATGATATTCGCTTGCAATGTGGATACTAGAATTTTATTCGCATTTCCTTCATAGAATTTAAAAACTTACTTCACCTAGTTGAGCCGGTTGGTTAATAACTGCGGGCCCGAAAAAAAAAACTATATAATAGTTAAGTGCTTACGTAGAGACAAATGAACACCGACTCAACACGTATCGACGATTTTTAAATCCGACATTGACATGTCGTCCGCCTGTCCTAACAAAAAATATATTTTTTTATTGGTGCCCTAATTTGCCTAATTAAAGTACGCCTAAATTGTTTAAATCCTACTTTTAAACAGGCTTACCATAATACCTCAATCATCAACACGAGAAATGTGATGTCTAAAATGAGATTGCCAACATTAAACCTAAAATTTTGGCACATGTCAGGCACTTTAAAGAAAAAAAATATTGATTTGACATAAGTACTTTAAAACGTCAAAAAAATATAACTATAATAAATGTTTCATCAGCAATAAAATAAATAGCGTAAAATATTCGTGTATAACCGGTCTTTAAAACACTTGCTCCATTTCGAGAACTACGGCTACGCCGTCGTGCTTGGAAAATCGCGCGTGTTTTAAAGACCTTAATATCCACTGTTTTTTTTATCTTGGGACAGTCCATGACGGCTAGGACCTAAGTACTAACGTACCGTGGGTGTCTTTTACTTTGATATAGTATTTGCTCACGTTATAACAGACAAGTCGATCAATATGCTGACCGACCTGTTGTGTTTTTACGAAAACATACCTTTATGCAATTTCTTCATATTTCGGTACTTGGAAATCATTAATGGATCTGAAGCACCCAGTGCAAGTGTTTAAGCCTTTATATAAATTTCCATTAGTTGCCCTATAAGTTAAAAAAAAATCATAATATAGGTGGTAATCATATAAGTTCAGTATAGTAAAACTTTCTAATGCAAAAAATTGTATTTTTAAAAATATCTTGTTACCCACATTTCTTCACACAAAATATAAAAAATTATTTTTTATGTTTCTAACTATAGCTTCTAGATTTCCCCTATAAAAATACAGATATACATATAAAATACATTTACAGCATTTTTTGTACTTCAAGACATTACACAGTATTCATTAATTAGACGAGTAGGTCAAGTCGTTTAACCTTTTAATATACTTAATAATGAATGTATCTATCTTAGTATCAAATATAACCATTTATACGGTATTTTTTTTGTAAAGGCTACATTTGACACGTTTCAAAGTAAGTATATTTTTAGTGCAAATAGTTTAAAAATGTTAGCTAGGGGTAATTTATAATGCATATTCATTATATGCTACAGTTTACTACATAGCTTCCGTATTTTTATTTTTCTATTACTATAATGTTTTAATTTTTTTTTTGACGTTTTAAAGCTTCCTAATAAAGGTAACAGTGTTTTTAGGAAAATTCTTTGGTGTCTGTTAGTTAAGTAAGATACAGGGTGTTATGAAAATTCTTTAATATATTGAAATGCGTGACTTCCTTGTAGTGTAGAGTCACACTCAGTACTTGTTCATAATTTAATTTGTTTTTAATTTTAAATATCCTTTTTTTTACTAAATGCAACGTCGCTGATAAGGTAAATACTTCTAACATGAGTCAGTTTGTTGAAACACGCAAATAATTTATATTTGTCGAGTAATGTTACTAAACAGCCCTATCCTTTTTTGGTTGGATGTATGAGGTGGCAGACATGTTTTTGTTGAAAACCCTTTCAAAAAATGGATGTAACAACATTATTTAATAATATTTATACGCAATTTGATTAAACCTGAGTTTCTGCGGTCATCATTGTCTTAGAATTAAAAATTCAGACAGGATTTTATTCACTAAACAAAGAAAATTGTCACCTTTACCTATCAGACCCTAAACCAGGCGTAATTTAAAAGACATTATAATTAGCGTTTTTATTATTTTATATTCAGTCTAAAATTTAGGTTCTACCTACAAAGCAAGATATACTGAGAAAGCAGGCATAAAATCCCCCCCCCTATATTTTCTATTTATCGAACTTAGAAAAAGAAGCGGAGATGTCACCAAAAATACTTATGTAAATTAAGTGCCAAGTTCCTATTCAAAAATCTCGGCCTCTTATTACGCCTTGGACTAAGATCTTTAGTTAGATTGAGTTCTGTTGACAATTTTACTTATCGGTCTAAAAACATTCATTAAAACTTAATATTAATATATTTTTATTGGAAAATTTAACTTTTCAATAAAAGTATTTTCTTAATAAAAAAATTTATTACGAAGTTACCTTATATAAGGTTAAAAACAAATAAACATTGCTTCACATGTAAACAAATTCTAATAGTCCAATTTGGATTTTGTAGAAAAACATACATTTATTGTGACGCTTAATTAAAGGAAACTTGGCTAAAATAAAGTATTGTTAAACCTAAGAAGGTTTATGTACATACAATTACAAAAAATGAACAGAATATCAAAATAATATTACACATCTGGAATTTTTCATAGGGCTAGCAAGTGCATTTAGAAAAACTTGTATTTATATATATATATATATATATATAAATATATATATATAATATATATATATATATATATATATATATATATATATATATATATATATATATATATATATATATATATATATATATATATATATATATATATATTTATTTATATTTTATTATTTTCAAAAACAACTCCCTCTTGTATTTTTAAGTGATGGGTGTATCCGGGTGCCCACGATTGAAAAATAACATATCCTTCGTAAATACTGTGAGCTAAACTTCAAATTGAACTTGGTTCACCATTACTATCAGTCATTTAAACTCCAGGACTTAAACTAACCACCTTTGTTTTTCAGAGAACAAACGTTTTTTATTCTTTGGTCTGCACGGAGGCGTATATGTTTGTAATAATCTGGCTTGTACTAAAGTTCCTAATGTTAAATCAGGTAGTCCTCATATCTTTGGCTTAAACTTATAAACTAAGCCTAAGTTCTTTGACTTTCTTTCTTCTTTTTTTAAAATAATCATTTTTGGTGATTTAAAGGTCTACAACAATCTACAACTGGCGCTAAGGGCAGAGCAGACATACCTTTCCAGTCAATCACTCGGTCATCTACGTCCATCGGGTTTTTAATTATAATCCAAATCTATTAGATCTTTTACTTATTTTTTACTCCGAATTTTACCAACCATAAGTAGCCAATTTTTGGTCGCTCAAAACACAGATTGATTACTGTGTCATCACAGATTATCTATATAAATTAAATGTGTCATCTTTTGCAGATTTTGAGGTTACCGAATGTAAATCGCCATCTGGCGATTGCCACCAACCCTACCTGCTTTTCTTTCCACCATTTTCGCGATATAGTTTAACAAATTACTATAACAATTTAGCTGGGAATTAAGACATATACCATCGTACTAAAAAGATTCCCAAAACCTCTAATCCTAATCCGTGGATTTTCAACTCCTGCAATAACGCAACTTTTTAAAAGTTCAAGCTAACAAAAAATTTTTTAAAAATCGTTGTCCTGAAAATCAACAAGCTAGTATTAAAGGACTTAATCAACCCATACCTACAACATTTTTTGCCGGTCATGTACATTTTATTTAATAGCATTGTTAGCACTCTTTTTAAGCTAGGCATTGGCAAAAAGGTATCAAACGACATGCAAGTGGACAGTGGGCTGTTTTGGGCCACGTGTTGCAGATAATGTGATAGCATCCATCACTAGTAAGTTAATGCCGGAAAAATGCATTTGGGAGCATGGCACCATTTAATTTTATTCCTAATAGCAATAAAATACATTTCCTAATACGATATTTTAATAGTTATTTGTGCAACGAACTATTTCTCGAAACGAGCAAATTTCTGCGGAACGAGCAAAGCGAGTTCCGCAAAAGAAAGTTATGAAAAATAGTGTTTCCCAACGCGTTTCTTACAATTTTTTTTCTAATTTTGAATATGATATGATTCTTTTTAATTTAGTTTAAAATATTAAACACTTTTCAAAACTTATTGAAGTTGTCAAATATTTTACTTTTCATCACCCAGTTGCGAAAAATATAGTTATTTGTGCAACCAGTCGGAAAAAGCACTATTTTTCGTAACGAGCAGATTTCTGCGAAACAAGCAAAGTGAGAGCGAAAAATGTGAGTTATAAATAGTAGTGTTTCCCAACGCTTTCTACACAATATTTTTTTAAATTTTGACATTTATACATATACAGGGTGCCACAGATTCGAGTGCATGCATGGGGATCTCGGAAACCGTAAGATATACGAAGTCGGTTAAATTATGGCAAAGGTGTGTATTTGCGTAACTAACAATGTCCACTTTAGAAAGCTGCAAAATTTCGAGTACTTCCGGAGATATCTGGGAAAAACCGAAATTTTCCGATTTCGTTTTTATTTTTTTTTGCGTTATTTAAAGAGATATGGAAAAACAAAAGACACTTTCTAAATGCCACTTTTTAAGGTCTACAAAACAGCGTTAAGAGATTTTCCGTACGACGTTTCGTTTTCGTTACACCATCATCAACTTTATTTTTTTAAATACGGACCTGAGTTTTTTATCTAATTTTTTTGAACCCCTTATTATCCCAATTACAAAAATGTATAACACTTAATATTTATTAACAAATATGGAACGCCCCTATAAGAAATGATGTGGGTTCCTTGTCTAACTCATTGTCTCTTATGGAAAATATCTTTATTTCACAGAAAAATATTAAGTGTTATACATCATTGTAATTGGGGTTATTACTGCTTCAAAAAAATGAAATAAACAATGGAGTGTCGTATTTAAAAAAATAAAGTTGATGATGGTTTAACGAAAACGAAACGTCGTACGGAAAATCTTTTAACGCTGTTTTGTAGAACCTAAAAAGTGGCCATAAGAAAGTGTCTTTTGTTTTTCCCTACCTCTTTAAATAACGTTAGAAGAAAATAAAAACGAATTCGGCACATTTCAGTTTTTTCCGGATATCTCCGGAATTACTCGGAATTTTACAACTTTCTAAACGGCATGTTGTTGGGCACCTAAATGCGCAACTTTGCCATAATTCAACCGACTTCGTGTCTCTTACGGTTTTCGAGATCCCCATGCATGCACTCGAATCTGCGGCACCCTGTGTATATATATATATATATATATATATATATATATATATATATATATATATATATATATATATATATATATATATATATATATATATATATATATATATATATATATATATATATATAAAGGTGCCGCAGATTGAGTGCATGCATGGGGATCTCGAAAACCGTAAGAGACACGAAGTCGGTTAAATTATGGCAAAGTTGCGCATTTAGGTGCCCAACAACATGCCGTTTAGAAAGTTGTAAAATTCCGAGTAATTCCGGAGATATCCGGAAAAAACTGAAATTTGCCGAATTCGTTTTATTTTTTCTAACGTTATTTAAAGAGGTAGGGAAAAACAAAAGACACTTTCTTATGGCCACTTTTTAGGTTCTACAAAACAGCGTTGAGAGATTTTCCGTACGACGTTTCGTTTTCGTTAAACCATCATCAACTTTATTTTTTTAAATACGACACTCCATTGTTTATTTCATTTTTTTGAAGCAGTAATAACCCCAATTACAATGATGTATAACACTTAATATTTTTCTGAAATATCCATAAGAGACAATGAGTTAGACAAGGAACCCACATCATTTCTTATAGGGGCGTTCCATATTTGTTAATAAATATTAAGTGTTATACATTTTTGTAATTGGGATAATAAGGGGTTCAAAAAAATTAGATAAAAAACTCAGGTCCGTATTTAAAAAAATAAAGTTGATGATGGTGTAACGAAAACGAAACGTCGTACGGAAAATCTCTTAACGCTGTTTTGTAGACCTTAAAAAGTGGCAATAAGAAAGTGTCTTTTGTTTTTCCATATCTCTTTAAATAACGCAAAAAAAAAATAAAAACGAAATCGGAAAATTTCGGTTTTTCCAAGATATCTCCGGAAGTACTCGAAATTTTGCAGCTTTCTAAAGTGGACATTGTTAGTTACGCAAATACACACCTTTGCCATAATTTAACCGACTTCGTATATCTTACGGTTTCCGAGATCCCCATGCATGCACTCGAATCTGTGGCACCCTGTATATGTATAAATGTCAAAATTTAAAAAAATATTGTGTAGAAAGCGTTGGGAAACACTACTATTTATAACTCACATTTTTCGCTCTCACTTTGCTTGTTTCGCAGAAATCTGCTCGTTACGAAAAATAGTGCTTTTTCCGACTGGTTGCACAAATAACTATATTTTTCGCAACTGGGTGATGAAAAGTAAAATATTTGACAACTTCAATAAGTTTTGAAAAGTGTTTAATATTTTAAACTAAATTAAAAAGAATCATATCATATTCAAAATTAGAAAAAAAATTGTAAGAAACGCGTTGGGAAACACTATTTTTCATAACTTTCGGAACTCGCTTTGCTCGTTCCGAGAAATTTCTCGTTTCGAGAAATAGTTCGTTGCACAAATAACTATTAAAATATCGTATTAGAAAATGTATTTTATTGCTATTGGGAATAAATTAAATGGTGCCATGCTCCCAAATGCATTTTTCCGGCATAACTTACTAGTGATGGATCTATCAATTATCTGCAACACGTAAACAGCCCACTGTACTTGCATGTCGTTTGTACCTTTTTCAATGCCTAGCTTAAAAGAGTGCTAACAATGCTATTAAATAAAATGTACATGACCGGCAAAAATGTTGTAGGTATGGGTTGATTAAGTCCTTATACTAGCTTGTTGATTTTCAGGACAACGATTTTTAAAAAATTTTTTGTTAGTTTGAACTTTTAAAAAGTGCGTTATTGCAGGAGTTGAAAATCCACGGATTAGATTAGAGGTTTTGGGAATCTTTAGTACGATGGGATATGTCTTAATTCCCAGCTAAATTGTTATAGTAATTTGTTAAACTATATCGCGAAAATGGTGGAAAGAAAAGCAGGTGGGTTGGTGGAATCGCCAGATGGCGATTTAATTGGTAACCTCAAAATCTGCAAAAGATGACACATTTAATTTATATGATAATCTGTGATGACACAGTAATCAATCTGTGTTTTGAGCGACCAAAAATGGCTACTATGGTTGGTAAAATTCGAGTAAAAATAAGTAAAAGATCTAATAGGATTTGGATTATAATTAAAAACCCGATGGACGTAGATGACCGAGGTTGACTGGAAAGGTATGTCTGCTCTGCCCTTAGCGCCAGTTGTAGATTGTTGTAGACCTTTAAATCACCAAAAATGATTATTATAAAAAAGAAGAAAGAAATCAAAGAACTTAGGCTAGTTTTAAGTTTAAGCCAAAGATATGAGACTACCTGATTTAACATTAGGAACTTTAGTACAAGCCAGATTATTACAACATATACGCCTCCGTGCATGTATATATATATATATATATATATATATATATATATATATATATATATATATATATATATATTATAAGTTTAAAATATTAACCGATTTTAACCATTTTTGGATATGCAATACGAATTTTTTAAAACTTTAAATATATTTTTAATTTTGAAATTATGTAGTTTTTTTAAAGTTATTATTTGGGGTCATTAATAATATAACAATGCATTGAAAAATTAATTACTAATCGAATTATTTTAATAGGTTGATTGCATATAGCTCATAATCAATATTTTTTTGAAACCTGTCACAACCATTTCGTAATTATCAAATAGCAGTTACTAAAGTGACAAGAACTTTTTTGCACTTAAGAAAAAATTAATAGCCTATTTTTTAATTAAAGAAAGACGTGGTAGCAAAACAAAAAACAGAGCTTCTTTTGTTCACAGAATGTTTAATTATATTTCACCAAGAAAAATTAAATTGCAACCAAAAATAAAGAAACAATGTTGCTTTGTTTGTTTAAAAAACCAATAAAATGATTTTAGAAAAGTTTTGGTAAATATGGCCCCACTATTGTCCATTACTGCTCGCAGCCTGGATAGCTAGGTACTTTTGCCTTGATCTTTGAATTACCCTTTAAGAATATTCGACCCAACATTCCATAATTCTATCTTTAAGCTGATGGACTGTATTAAACGTATGGTTATAATAAACGATATTTTCTATTTGTCTCCATACATAGCCAGTATTTTGGTTTAATGAAGTCGGGACATTGTTCCTGAACGAATTTTAATGTTTGTTCTGACAAGAAGCGTCGTCTTACAAGTTTAAGGAAAATATTATAGCCCCCGAGCTGGTAACGCAGGTTTCATAAAGTGTTTAATGCACCTTAAAATTTTGTGTAATGGTATCTACTAGGTAGATGAGCAGGTAAACATGTGTTGGCTTGAACTACCTGGGGACGTCAGCTACTGCGCTTAGGAGAAAGGTGTAAAAAGTTTTGGCCCAAAAAAAAGTGTTTGATTCAGAGGCCAACAAACAGAAATCGAAATTGAAAGTAATTAAAAACACCAAAATAAATGATGCAGACACTTTTGAGGGGGTTAACGTTTAATAAAACCACCCCAAGTTGTTTTTTTTAATACGAAATGAAGTGTTTGATTCACGCTGACATTTTAACAACGTCTTAATTTTATGTAATGAAAAATAATTTAAAAAAGTCAAATACTTTTTTGGGGTTTAATTACAGGAAAACATGAAAATAAATTATGCACAGTGGAACGAAGCGACACTGTGCCACCCAAATGACTACAGCTCATAATTATAGTTCAACCGTTTAGGCTAATTTTTTAAAGATTTTCGTCTTAATTTGCCTATCGATCCCTCTTTTTGGATTTTTGATTTGGGTTTTTATTTTTTTGGTCATTTGTCTTCAAACTTTAATTTTTATGAGAAAAAACGGCGCAAAAATAATCATATGAGGCGCAAGATTGAGTTTTGGCCTTTGCTCAAAATTTTTCTGTTCCAAAATATTTCTCGCAAATGGGACTTTAATTTATAAAAGGTAAAGGAAAAATTTGATTTAACAAAAGTTGTTGCCCCTCATTTTTACGTAGACAGTCTTATTAAGAGAAATATTTTGAGCAAAAAAATGTTTGCCAAAACTTAATCTTGCGCCGAATATTCGTTTTTTTTTTCATAAAAATTAAAGTTTGGACGCAACTGACTAAAAACTAAAAATCCAAAAAGAAGGATCGATAGGCAAATTAAAGACGAGAATCTTAAAAAAAAGGGCCTAAACGGTTAAACTATATAAGTTGTAGAGTCATTTTGGCGGCACAGTGTCGCTTCGTTCCAGTGTCTTAAGTCTACGACTACGCGCTGACTATCTCTCTCTAGTAAAAAAAGCATATTTATTTCTGTGTTTTTCGATAATTAAACCCCAAAAAAAGTGTTTGACTTTGTGGCTCACACCTTTTTATATTTCTACCACCAATCTGATGATCCTGCTGGAAGACAGATCTTTTACCTCTCCCGGCAACAAGATATGATTGCCAAGGATTGCGAATCTGAGTCGTGCCACCGCCGGACACGAACACAATATGTGCTCTGCCAATTCATCCTCCTCCATGCACATGCGGCACTTAGCGTCTTCCGCCAGGCCGATCTTTTGCATGTGATATTTCACCTGTTTGACGGTACATTGTTGGTTCGGTGGGCTTATAAAGGCCATTGAGTGTCTTAGACCCGGATGTCCAAGCCAGTACCGAAGATTTTCTCTCTGTGTCCAAGCTGATATGAACTGCTTGGCCATTCTATAAGATACCGGAGATGACCGGTTCCGGTCCTGTGAATTTTGTCACCGCCCCCCTTTTGGCAAGGAGGTCTGCTGATTCATTACCCTCTAGGCCGATATGTCCAGGTAGCATGGAGGTAAGTAACACGCGGCATCGCTATTCGGGATGTCCGTTCGTATTTTTGAATGTAACATGCGGGCTGGCCACATGGAGGTAAGTTACACCCGGCGTCGCCATTTCGAAAAGAGATACTACGTAATTTATTTATAAAAAGAAATAAAACCATTTTTTAACTGACTTAAAAAAGAAGGAGGTTCTTAATTTGCTCTTATGTATTTTTTTTGTGTGTTTGTCGATTACTCCGAGGTTTAGATAATTCTGATTTTTTTTTGTCCAACTCTGGAGCCAACCAAGGTGGTTTCATTAAAATCTTGTTCAGAAATTCATTCCCTAAGGAGGTAAATAAGGGAAATGGTCTTATCTTTTGAACGGCTTTAGTTAAGAATATATAATTTCTATTCTTATTTATAGTGCCTTTCAACAAATAAAGTTTTTTTGTCGGCAAATTAGTTCGACAAAGAGCCGATTAGAACGACTTAAATATGTATGGGGGGCAATAATAGCCTAATTCTTAAGACTTAACCATAACCATATTTCTTATTATTGTTACTTGCATCTACTTCCCCTTTAATCTTTAACTTGCAACGCAACATTTTTTTAAATAAAAATAGTCATCCAGTAAGCGCGACAAATCCCTGATTATTGAAAGGTCTGTTTGTTATTCAGAAATATTTTACACTGTTTTACTTTTTTTACCATCGTAGTCCTAAAATACACCTTTCATAAGAGGGCTTAGGTAAAAAAGTGTAAAATAATGTACTATTTTCTGCATGGCAAAGAGACCTAATATTAAACAATACAATAAAATATGCTGCTTTTGTAAAATCACGAAGAAAAATGACTGCATTTTGGATGTGTTCGCGGTAAAAGAGTCTAGACCGGCCTTCCGAATGGCGATGCCGCGTGTTACTTACCTCCATGCGTATCCATAGTAGGGTAACCCTGTTGTTTTGACCCAATTTGGTCAGCGCATCCTTGCAGTCCCAGACGGTTTTTTTCTTTAAAGAATAACTTTAATTAACATAATCAGTATTTAAAATGCTGGCATACATCTCTGTATTCCAAATTAGACCCACTATGGAATATGATTTACATGCCTGGGGATGTTGTCTCCCACAACTCTCATTGTTGGTTGGTTCCAGGTTTTCGTGCCCAACAACCAGATATAAGATCTGTCCCAGTTTTATATGTAATATGTATTTCCCTCACGCAGTGCCACATGCATCCCTTAACAGTCCATCTGAAGAGACACCGAACTTTCTACTTTCTTCGTTTTTTTTATCCCTAGAGTTATACTGTGAAGTCTGCTACCTGAAGATGTTTTTCCTTTCTTTCCAAATCTTCAGCTCTTTAAGTCCTGTTTTAATAATAGTAATTCTTACTTTACTTAAGACAAACACGGTACCTTAGTACCTATAGACTTTTAAGTCTTGTCTTATTTAGGTCACCTTGCATAATATTATTCTTAAACCTACTAATTAACCTTTTAAAGGTATCGTTTATACATAGTTATTCGGGTAGAACCAAGGAAGTTTAAAGGTGTATGGAAGCCTAATGCTATGGCCCATTCGATCAAAAAATGTCCAGCCCAGTATGAAAATAACTGTCAGAGTTGGCCCCGCCGATTCTGCGCAATAACGAAATTCCACGAAATAATTTAATGTGTTGCCTACTTACACACTGATAAATCAGTGTGAAGTTAGCCAACACATTATAATTTTATGAGAGCCGGAGTACCGTTTTTTGGATTGATAAAAACCTTTTTATTTTAGTGATTAGTGTTTATTATATTGTGACTATAATTTTGTGTTTATTGTTTGTTACTTATAATATCGTAACAAAATGACTAGAGGTTGTATGGTTTTGTCTTGCAAATCCAAGATTAACATACCCGTCTTTTTAACTTTAGGTAAGTATTTCTAATATTTAAATTAGGTGCTTCTTAAAAGACGTAACGTTAGGTAACCGAATAAATAATAATATATCAATTATGAATAATAGAAAATTTCATAGGAAATATTAGTGAGAAAAGTAAGGCAATCTTAACTACCTTTTAGATGATTTCCACAATGTTTGGGTATTTCTGTGGATTATTAAAAAGAAATAAGGTTTACATTTAGGTACTTTTATTTCATTTAATAATTTAGTAAACTTTTTTAAAGGATCAAAATTATTGATTACTGGGCAGACCAGGCAAATTTTAATATATACAGGTCCCTCTAATTGAATGAAAGGAAGTACAATTTTATGTTAAAGTTCCTTTTTGCCTTTTCTGTATTTGTTTGGTAATTGGCACTACCATAAAAATTTTCACTTTTTAATGTACAACCAAAATCTTAGGATTAGATTAAACTGATTTACACTATCTTGCCCTTCTTTTATCACAAAATTGGTGATAAGTACATAATACTATCATACAATAACTGAAATTTATTTTAAAAAATCGTGTTTTTATTTCTTTACAAAGATTTTTGGTAAAAATACAAAACTTCCAAAAATATCGACCATTTAAATAGAAGGCAGTAAAGTGGCGCCATCTATTCTTTCTATATTATATCAGATGATATAAAATCCAATATTACACAATAATTTTAAATACTCTATAGTAGTATCCTTTAATAACCAACAATTTTGTGCAAAAAATAAAAAAAATCATTGAATGTTGGAATTTGACATTTGATGATGTCAATTTTATAGATAGTAACAAAGAATTATGGAAATCCGGCCCTGACCTACTATTCATTGCGCAAATTCCGCGGGGCCAACCTCCCTATTCCCGCTGCCCTGCACGCCTGGACAATTTTGTTCTACAGTATTGGGCTTCCATACACCTTTAAACTTCCTTGGGTAGAACGTGGTTTAGGTTGCTTGTTCCCATCTAGACGCCAACTTCACTCGGTTAAAATGTTTCCACTAAGACGCAGTGTATTTTAGGCTTCTAAGAGCTACCCGTTGTTTCCAAAAAATATCCTTTACCATTTCTTATTTTTAAATATGTGTTACTTATTTTATATTTTCTCAGTATAAAATTATTTAAACAAAAATCGACCTAAAAAAAAACAAGACTACTTTAGCAAAGTGAGTTCTTGTTATCTAGCACACCCAGTTGCCAAAATATATATGTAGAATGGGGTTGTCTTCATTTAAATTAAAAAAAAAAACATAATAAAATTCGCCTACAACACATATATGTACTTTACATTATAAAACATTTACACCATACAAGAAACTAAAAAATAGTTTTATACATGTCTCATTTTGTGGCAACTAGTTTTTATTTTACGAGTAAACATAAATATTATTTATGTTTACTCGTAGCATAAAGCAAGAAAAAGTTTCTTGCTTTATGCTACAAAGAAAACCTAGACAGATATGTGGAAAACAATTAAAACATAATTAGAAGTAAAAAAAATAAATATGAGAAAAAAGTTTTTACAACATTTTATTAGTACACAAACAGGTCCTATGCCAAAAATATTTTAAAATAGCTATTGGTAAATCAGTTTAATTCCAGAGGTTTGATGATTTTAAAGAAAATGTTCAACAGTTTGACTTACAAATAAAAAATAATATAGGGACTAGAAACTTAACTCTTTCCAGTTGAAGGTTATCTTTGACTTTATCTAATAAATATTTTTTTATTGGCAGCTCGACTTTCCGAAGATTTTAAAAACTCACTTTTATGTTGAACAATTCGGTTTTTATAGTTTACGCTTATAACAATTGGTAATATAGTACCTACATACATGTCTACAAAGTGACGGAAAACCATACATAATGAATAAAAAATAAACTTTGTTTTTTTTACTTTTTAAAGGTTTATCAATTTTTAGCAGCATTCATATAAAAAACATATTTGCAGAATATAATTTAATTGTCTTTGTTTAAGAAAACCCCAATTGTGGCATTTGTGACTACACAAAATTGTGATACGTTTACATCTCAAAAATGTTTTTTATAAAATAACCCACAAGTGCTACCCAAAGGTTTAGCCTAACAGTCTTTTTGAGTAAGTAGAGATAATATGATTACCTTTTGTATGAGATCGAATCATTAAAACATATTAAAATACTTGTTGCCACCTAAGTTTAGGTCCCACATTGATTTGGTATGTATAGATGTGGGAAATAGTAGGTAACCACAACAAATTATTGACCTAAAATAACTTTTTAATATAATTTACAATTGGCGCCTCACCTAAAATATTTAAAGTAGATACACGTAGGTACTTTAGGACAAACGTATTGGTCTTCTGCTAAAACCTCTTAGATGCTTTTTGATGTGGCAAAGTATGAAAAAGCCAAGTATAAATGAATTATTGCCATTTTATTAACAATATACTTAATCAACAAGATTTAAAAATGTCGATAATATTTGTTTAAAAGAAAATCTGGACAATTTTAAATCACTACTTTTATGCACATGTGTTAATTTGAAAAAGGTCTTGCTTGTTAAGTAAGCTAAAAACAAAAAAAGAACATTTTTTATTAAAATATTAAATAAACATTGTTTAAAGCCTGTAAATTAAAATAGGAAACATATTTTAATGTTATAAATAATGCATTAAAATAACCATGTGCTAAATAAAAAGTTTTATTATATTTTGTAACTGCAAAAAATTACTTAAGAAAATTCCCTCTGGTAAGGATTCGCCAATACTTAAATTCTTATTAAAGTATGCAATATTTGCCTAACTACACTTAAAATGTAAACGTGTCTTATATTTTGGGAGAAAAGGGGATGCTAGCATCCAAAAAGTTCCAATTATCCAAATTTTTACTTACATTATCAGCCAGCAATAGCGATGACACAATATTATTAAATATAACGTGATATTTGTTTTATTAAACTTTATAGATTGCTTCTTAATTTTTATGTTTTTTAAAAAAGGTATAATATCTTTATTGAAAACTTAACAACCCAATATCTTAATAAATACTGTACGATGTGTGTATAAAACAGAAATATTGGGAACCACGTAATCAAAACGGGTCGTAGGTCATTAAGCAGATAGCAGTATTATATGAATACGCAAAGAAATAAATTAAGTAAAATAAGTGACTGGGTTATTTTTAAAAGTATTATTATAACTATTAAAGTATAAAAATACTGATTTTTTACGACTAGCAGAATTTTTTTTTGTTGTATGTTTGTTGATCCTAGATATGAGACATATTTTTTTACTACTTTATGTTTGAGTCTAATTTATTTGTTTGGGTGTGTCTTTTTATGTTAGTATACTTGTTCAACGTCGTTAAATGTATATTTAATTAAACCCTATTTTAAACTCGAGATGGGCTATATGTTTCAATGTTTGATCAACATTAAAGTTTAATTTAAAGTCATATTTTTATTTTACAAGTTTAAAGTCATAAAAATCCTTCTGTTTAAGCATTTTATATATCACGTACAAAATAGCACAATAGTGTTACAAAAGTTAATACTGTCACTAGATGTACATTAAAACAGTATAGAAGACTAAAATAACCAGATTAAAAAAATCATTTAATATTAATTAATCCCTAATTTAAAAATCCAGACTTTACAACATTCAACTGTATTTTAAGTAGTCATGCCGATTAAGTTCAATTAAAGATTCGATCAATTGTTTTTTTTTTCATCTAACCTTTATTTATACATACTACATATATTTTTTAATTCTAATGATATTATATAAAGTCATAATTTTTTGTCGTTTTCAATCAAAATCCTGGTCGAGACCTGGAGAGAAACAAGAGAAGGAGAGACGAGAGACCTACAGAGACTCGACGGCATTACTATGGAAGAGATTGTCTGAATAGTAGAGGGCAATAGGTGGAAAATACACCTTGGTAAAGAAAATCAGAATAGTTTATCACAGAATTTTTTATGAGGAATACTTTTTTATTTAAATAAGAAATATTGCCTTTACGGAAGAAATGAAATTGATGTTTTACCGAATTTTTTTGGGTCCTAAAGATAGATATTTTCATGTTACGATCAAGATAGAAAAATAGAAACCTTTTGGATAAAGTTATGATTTTTGTAACTGTCTCTACTTAATTTTTAGCAACATTTATCTTAACAGAAAATGTATCAGAATTTAAATAGGAGTTGCCCGATGCATGAAGAGCAATTCTTTATTAGCATTATGTTGAAGATTACCTAGATAGCGTTGATACCTTGGTTAAGGCAGAATATTAATATTCTCAGTAATTAAAATAGGCAAGCAATCCATATTGCTAAAAATAAGAAATTTTACGTGTAATTGCAAAGAGCAGCTAAAATATGTTTTTGAACAGGAGGAGAAGGGCGAAAGAAATTAAAAATTTAAGGTTGTTGGATGTACAAGATGGCAGGCATTTTTTTGTTGGAAACTTTAGAAAAATATAGATAACAAGAATTAAGATATGCTTTCTCTCAGAAAGGTCTGGAACATTTGCTTATAAAAAAAAATGAAAAAAAAAATAAATAATGCATTATTCTCTTCTTGAATCACTCCTTTCTGAGATGAAGCCTATCTTGACTCTTGATACACATATTTTTCCAAAGGGTTAGTACATCCAACCAAAAATAGATAAGGCTTAGTCTAAAAGAATTATCCAATTAACGTATTTTTTTAATACAAAATTATTAGAACTGTGAGAAAAAAAACTCACGACGTAGTATTACGTATTATTATGATTTTTTTTTAATCTATTGGGTTTTCTCATTAGGAAATATTTTTTGCAAGACGCAAAGTTTTAGAATGGGATGATATTCTTCTTTCCAATTCTGCGGAATCAGAAGGAAATTTTTTTGATACTATAGCCTTGAATGTTAAGAAACAATTTTTGATTTGCATATATTTTGCCATGCTATTTTAAAGGTGTTTATTGTAGCATTTATAGAATGAGATCCAAATCAAAGGCGATTTTCACCCATGTGCCAACTGGATAAAAAACAAATGTATTGCAAATGGATTGCATAAAAAATAACAAGCGTAAATAAATTCTGATGTTAATGCATTTATCAAAAAACCTGAGTATATAATAAAGTGAGTATGAGTATAGAATGAGATCCAAATCAAAGGCGATTTTCACCCATGTGCCAACTGGATAAAAAACAAATGTATTGCAAATGGATTGCATAAAAAATAACAAGCGTAAATAAATTCTGATGTTAATGCATTTATCAAAAAACCTGAGTTCAACATTCTGTCAAACCGCGACACTAAGTACTTTCCTTTTCTTTTAGAAAAGATATCTCAAATTTTATTAGAACCCTATGACAGTAAATATCATATGGGAATAGTCTCAAACTTAAAGGAGACTTTCAAAAATCGTTTCCAGGATTTCAATAAAATTGCTTTAGTGACGGAATTTGTTGTTTCACCCTTCATGGAAATCGATATACAACATTTTGCAACTTGTGTTATGAAGAACTTTGGGGAAGACATCACTGCAACAGACATAGATATGATCGCGTTTCAAAATGTAAAGACAAATATTCAGTTCTATGTCGTGTTGCCTTAAAAGTTAAAGCGTTACTTTGTTTAACGTATTTGTGCAGATCTTCATTCTCCAATATGAAGTTAATTAAGAATAAATACCGCAATCGACTTACAAATGAACATTTGGATAATTGTATTCGAATGGCTGTATCAAACTGTGCTCCAAACATTAAAAAAATATATCGATGAGACTGAATGTCAACCTTCTCATTGAACATGTAACGTATTTTTTATCTGCATATGTTTTTTTTTTAAATAGTGCATTACTTTTTTGTTAATTGTATTCACTTTTATCAAATCATATGTGACATGCCATTATGGCTGCGTAAACATTTTGGTATGATTGGTAGATATAAATATGGATGTATTTATAAGTTATGTAATAGGATAAGTACCATAGTTCATTAGTTTATTGGAACGTATTAGTAAAATAAAAACATATACGTCAAATATACCGGAGTATTATTTAATTTAAGTTGGCTTACGTAGGTAGCTCAATCTTTATTCCAAACTTATGAAAGTAGCTCACCACATTAAAAATGTTGGGGACCACTAATCTAGAATTGCTTAACTGGAGATTGAAGCAGCACTTTTAGTAGGCCGTTTACGAAAAATAATTACTGAAAATCATTTAATAAATTTTAACCACATATCCCATTGGACGAATTTTAGTATAGTGATTGGATGGCTGAAAGCTGACGCAGAAAATGTTGTCACTTTTAAAATTGAAGAAATGAAAAAGATAACAAACATTTTAAAATAAAATTAGATTTTAACTGCTGAGAATGTTAATGTTCTAGGGACGTTATAGACATAATTTGGAGTGGGATTGGTCAGAAAATGGTAGGTGATTTAACAGGCTAAAACAACCTTACTTCACAACAATACTTATATTAATTGAGCTTTTTTACAAAATCCTTAGCTAACTAGCAACTTGATAATAATCACATATAATGCATAATATTAAAATGAAAAGATTACTAAAAATGTTTTTATCTGTGTCTATTATTATAGACAGAGAGCTAGAGCCGAAAAATCATCGTCATCAGTAATATCGAGTTTCTTTCTTAAAACATATTCATTTAGTTCCCGCGCAGGTTAATAACCTATTGAATACAGGGGGTAGCAATAAGGGGTGAAAGTGCAAAAATTTTGGTAAAAAAATCGTCATCGATAATATGTCAGCCATTATGGTTACTTAAAGTTGAACCCCTAAGGTGTCTAAATCCAAAGGTGCTGACAGTTAGGTGGATACCGCGGGCAGTAAAACGGGGTCAAATTATCCCGAGCGCTTACTTTATACAGGGTGGTGTTTAATTGAATGTAAATATTTAAGGGAGCAATTTTTGGGTCCATTTTAAGAAGAAAACTTCATATGAACGTATGTTCTAAACGTCCCAAGTTTTAAGATACATGGTGGTACAATTTGCAAAAATAAATCATTTATTATAATATCTGTAATACCACTTTGAATATTTTAATAAAATTTGGCATACATGTACTATGTATCAAGAGGCATTTTTAAGTGTGCTACATTTTTTATTTCCACCAGTGGCTTTCGTACGGAATTTTAGCTGCCTATTTTGGCAGATATTGATGGTCGTCACTGATTTCTCCTAAAATAAAAAATATTTTTAAAATACCCAATCATTTATAAGCAAAGTTGATCACTTGATATCTTTGCACGATTTTCGCTTAAAAAAGTAAAAACCATTTCTCAGCATGGTCACAACAATATCGGTAAATAATATCACCATGCAGAGAAATATCTAGATTTAATTTTTCTAGGTGAAAACCTTGCGTCGAAATAAAAAAAAACAAGAGATTAAATCTGCTCATAATTTTTTTAGTCCCGCCCAGAGAAGCCGTACAAAACAAAACACGAATACATTTGTTTTACCAAGACTACTTGATCTGGAACTTTAAAAACTCAATATTATGACGCAAGTGTCAAAAATAATATATAAGGCGTCAGTGTCCGTCGGTGGTCCCATATTAAAATTAAAAGTATTTCCGGTCAAATCAGAAGTATTATAAAATAGTTAAATAGGATGTTATAAATTTTATCTCTAATTACTTTAGAAGATAAAAGTGCTATAGATGGAAACCATCTTTAAAAAACACCCGGTATATTTAATTGTGACTAAAAATGTTCCTAAAAAAACATTTTAAATATTAAAAAGTATACACAATGTCGTATTTCAATATAACGATAATATTTTTTTAGGATAGTGATGAATATGTTAATATTATAAATGCAGTCTATTACTGTTACCATGTTTTACAGGATAGACTAATAGCAAAGACAATTGTAGTTATCAGTTATCACTATAGACGCCCAGTCCCTTTGTATAAATACTTTTGCCGACAATCGAATTTTATTAGAATATTTAATTTTTACCTGCTGAGGTACCTCTCAGCGTTGCCGTTTTCACTTCTTACTATGTCATAGTCTATTTAAAGCGTAGGCTCCCTCCGCACATATTTATGTCGCAAAAACAACACACTGCTTTTTGCACAGATTAGTCGAGGAAACGAAGTAATGCACGATGAATTTTTTGTGCTGTAAGATGGATTTAAATGCGGTTTTTGGTATTCGATTCGTATGAACCTCTAAAAACTTTGTGAACAAATTTTATTAACGGGAGATGAAAAACTGCCGTTGAACATTAGAAAAATAAATTTTTAGAATGCATTTTCTAGTTTGTAATTAAAAAAAGATATAATAATATAATTGTAAACCTAAAAATGCATTTTTTAATACACCAATCCAGTTTTTTATTTCCCATTATTTATATTTGTTTATTAAGTTTGTTGCCGTCCATAAGAATCAAATGCAAAAAAACCGCATACAAATCCAATCTCCAAAAAAAATCCCTCGTAAGGACTATTTGAGAGGCTGGTACGCTGGCCAGTACGCCACCGCTGTTAGTAAATAAATAAATTATTATTGTTAATATAAAATAACATTAGAGTTTTTGTTGAATTAAACTTTTTTATGTAAACGAAAAGGTAATAATTGTGCAATTGGGCATCATTTAATATGAAATGTAAATACAGAGTGTTTCAAAAGTCCTGAATGGAACTAAAATTTTCTATAGGTTGGCTAGTGAGCCCAAGGGGTTAAGGAAAGGCTGCTAAAAATATTTAAAAATTATTAACAATAATATAAATCAAATTACAGGTCCTATAATTTTTTAAAAAAAGAGCAGACTTTTGAGCAATCTTATACAGTTATAAAAAAATAATTGTCACATCAGCTCTTTTATATTTATTGTACTTTTATTATAAAACTTTATTTACGTAGTATAAGGGTTGCTGGGTCTAAATTGTATAGCTTTTAAATATTATGCAAAACCTATTTATTAAGAACAATATAAAAGACAATTATTTATTCTAAAATTTTGGTAATTGTTTAAAATCACGACCCCATTTTTTGGGAATGAAAATCAACATGAATATATATTTTTTTAATTTGACAAATATTTTTATTTTTAAGTTTATCGAAAATAAAGTAATAAAAAAATCAAAAATGTAAATTTTTCGATTAAAAAGTTTTTTAGATTTTTTTTTGTTAAATCTTAAAATTGATAGGTATTTAAAAAAAATTGAAATATTTGTCTTTACACGTGGAATATGAAACAAATTACTAGAAATTGCGAAACTTAAATGAATGCATTTTTATTTTCAAAATAAATAAAAAAATTCTATAAAATTTAAAAGATTTTTTTGTAAATCTCGAGAAATGGAGCAGATACGATTTCAATTCAAACTGGATTTTGCAGTACAAACATGGATTATTTGAATCCCGCGCCCCGTTACCTTTCACATTTTTATTAATCTTACCCATGCTTCAGAGGTACCGTGCATAGTTAAATATACCGATTATTTAAGCAGGAATATAAAATATAATTGAATAAGAAGAAAATTACTATCCAATTAAAATTAAGGGCGACCTAAATTATTTCCCGTATTTCCCAGTGTAATGGCTTCCAATCCCCCCAAAACTTAATTTTTTAAAATTTATTTCAGTCCTAAAAATAAATATAGAACCTTGTTTGTAATCATAAGAAGTAACCGCAACAACTGCCTGTTTTTTTTAAATTTACAGAGAGGTGAGAAAAAAAATGCAAATATGAATTTTATACTAAATTACTCACCCCCATTTAGGGGTTGGAAAATCGCCAAATCTAAAGAATTGCGAAAATTGTAGTGATATTAAAAGTTTCTTTTCACTGCGATTTTTGTTTGAAATGGACTTTAGAAAAATAAAATAATACATTTTCATCCCTAAGAAGGTTGTAAACCATCCCCCATAACCTATGTGTGGGTGCAATCATCCCCTAAAATATATAAAATCGTATACAAGTTCAAAAATTGCAAAACATCGGATTTTTTAGGACATGTCTAATAAGAAATAAATGTTTATGATAATTAACTACCCTATTCTAAGGGTGGAAATAACCTTATCAATAGGAAAAATTAAATAAAATACTAGCTTTTTCAGGAAAAGACTTATTTGGTATTTTTGATCCAAGTATATAAACCAGGTGAAACTAGATTTTTCTACTTTACTTTTAACCAAAACCACCCCCTACAAGGGGGTATATTCATCCCCGCAAAGTGTAGAAAATCATAAACAACTTAAAATTGTTTTAAGATATCTCAGATATGATGGACAGTTTGGAGTGAGTTTTGATAATAAACCACTCCTAAAATTAAAGGTAAAGAAACCCGCATTATCAGAAATATTGAATAAAATGCTTGCTTATGCAAATGCGTTTTGGCCTCATATTTTCATCCCAGATGTATAAAATAGGCCTCTTAGGTTTTTCGAGTTCATTTCTAATCAAAGTTACCTTGCCAGAGGGTAAATTTATCCCCTTAAATGTATAAAATCATATAAAACTCTTAAAATATTAAAAAATATATTTGGATGTTTTAGAATATCTCAAATATAACATGAATTTTCTTAATTTTGGGGATGTTACCTTGCAGGGGTGGTTTTGGTTAAAAGTGATCCCAAAAAATCTAGGTGCACCTGCTTTTATACTTGGATCAAAAAAATATGAAGCTAAAACTTTTTGTAAAAGCTGGGATTTCATTTTTTTTTTTCTTACTGATGAGAGTAGTTTTACCCTTAGACAAGGTGTTTGACTACCATATACATTTATTCATTATTAGATATGTCTAAAAAATTTGTTTTTTTTTGCAATTTTTAAAGTTGTACATGATTTTATATATTTTAGGGGACCCCCTAAATCAACCCCCACATGGGGATTGATTTACAACCTTCACAGGGATGGAAATGTATTATTTTATTTATTCAAGGTCCAACAAAAATTGAAGTGAGAATAACTTTTAATACCACTGTATTTTTGCAATGTTTTAGAATTGGCATCTTTTCAACCCCTAAATAGAAGTGATTTTTAAAAATTTGCAAAAAACGAAAAACACTGCCTTTTCTAAATGAATAAATGTGAAAAAACAGGCAGTTTAAGTGATTTTTGCTGTCACTCTTTTAAATATCAAATATTTGAATAAATAGCTATCAATAGGTTACTCTAAACACCTATTAAATTTTAGGTGTCCATCATATAATTATAAGGTATATATTAGTCTAAATAGTTTTAATATACATAAATAAATACTTACCACAGTTTATAATCAATTGCTTACATTACTTTGCATTACCATTCTTGTAGGGAAAACGAAAAGCCTAACTTTATTTGTCTTCCACTCACTCGGCAGTCATAATATTGACATAGATTTCCCGACTTTTTAACAAGAATACAAATTTTAATTACCACAGGGAAAACACAAACAAATCACAACGCACAAATTGCAATACGATATGCTATGAATTAAACAAAAACGTTTTTTTTAACTCCAAAAAACTAGTCGTTTTTTGTTTCTTTGATGGCCACCTTTTAATAAAATTAATGATTCTCACTTTATTTGCAAATAGCAATAAACTAAAAAATACATGCGTTTATTTGGATTTTATATATAAAGAAAATTAAATAAATTTAGGTGAGCCTATACAAACATTTCTTGTTATGCAGGGATGTCTTATAATAAAAAAATAGAATATGTAAAAATTTGAAATCATGTTTACCAACGTATATTCTTATACTAGGTATAAATATATTTTAGGAAATAATTCCCCACAGTACAAGTTTAAATAATTAAAATTTCATTATTTAATAAAGAAAAAAATAAATAAAATAAGATTAAGATTTTTAAAACGAATATTAATTTGAAGCCTATTTTCGACAGAAATAATTCCTACTTTCTGTTACTTCTTTTATTGGTTTGGCAACAGTGTTCGTTTATACAGCAGCGTGTGCACGTATATTCTCTCGATGGACGCTCGCTCAAGGAATCTCAGCAAGCGAGCGTCCAAACCTATTACCAAAAATTTTACATTGTTCTGTGTGTCTATAGTGGTAACTACAATTTGTCTTGCTAATAGTCTAGGAGCCTGTGACCGTCATAGTATAAAAGCTAAAAGTTTTTTTGTATAATAGCCGGAGAGCTGGTAAAGCAGGTTTCATAAAGTTTGATGCACCCTAACATTTTGTGTAACAGTATCTACTGGATAGATGAGCAGGTAAACATGTGTTGGCTTGACCTACCTTGGGACATCAGGTACGAAAAAGGTGTAAAAAATTTGGCCCAAAAAAAGTGTTTGATATATGAGTGATAATATATTCACATTAAAGTCAATTGGGTAAGCTATTTCTACTTCAAGTAGAGTTTTTTTTATGTTTTTATATTAAAAATAGTTTATACTAATTTATTTTAATATTTAAGATTAAATACAATTCCAACTAAAGAGGCTCTGAAACTTTTTAAAATGAAGGAACAAAACATACTATTAAGTAATCAGGTGGCTGAACTACTGCAAGTAAAAACAGCTATAGAAAACAATTTTACAAGGCGACAGGTTCAGCGGTTACAAAATGAAAATGTCTGCTCAGTAGGTTCGTGTGTTCGTGTCACAGGGAATAGCAATACATGCAGCTGGTTCCAGAGCATATCATGAACTTTTAAAAAAGGGATATCCTTTACCCTCTATTTCAACTTTAAAACGTTGGACAACAAATTATAAAATAATACCTGGGTTAACGGAGACGTCCTTAAGGTAGTTGAGTCATGCAACAACATCTCAAGAAATCTTTCAAATTTTGAATATAGGTTATTAAATGTACAACACCGTGCTGGTTTGAAAAAAGATTTACCACGTCTAATAAGAGATAATCGGATTAAAAATTGCAATTTTTGAACATGTAGCATGGAGAAAGCGTGGGAAAATGACAGGTTTTTAATTTTTTCTTTGAAGGAGGCTTACCATCCTTACGAAAACTAGTATAATAAAGAAAAATATATTTAAATGTTTAAAAAAAAAAAAATTATTTACCACCTAGTTTGACCAAAAAACTAATATTAATTACATCTTTAAAAAATATTTTTAATAAGGGATAAAAAAGGCTTCAAGTAGATAAACTGGCAACGTTAAAGCGAGTCCAAAGACGTAGTAAAAAAAAAAGTCAAATTACAAAACGACAAAAAATTTAAATTTTAAAAAAAATTTTGTTACTTTTTTTATTGGACGATAATAAAAAAAGTATATATAACCCCTTAAAAATGGGTTTTTTTGTATCGAATAAATAATTTATTTAAAATTTTAATATCAAATACAGAATATACTAGACCAGCGTTTCCCCAACCCTTTTTGGGTCGCGGACCAGTAAAATTAGTAAAAAAATGGCGGACCAGTAATTTTTTTTAACAAAAATTTTACTAAGTATTAAAGAACTACTACAAAAAATTAATCGTAACATTTTAATTATCATTTACTTACAATAATATTTAAATGTAAAAAATATGTAATTTTATATACATATAAAAAATAGGAAAATAAAAACTTTCACAAAAATCACAGAAAATTATTTTTAAAAAAAAACACAAACTTATGGACATAGAAACACAACAAAAAAAATTACTTTTTCGATTACTAAAAAAATAAATCAAAGCATTTACAAAAATATAATTTGTTGTTTGAATAATAATTATAATCATAAAAACCCTTAAATTAAAATTATTTTAAATAAAATTTTTCAAAAATTTTTTAGAATTTTTTTAAAAAAAAAATTTTGCAAATTCCCCGGGGAAAAAAATTTCCTTGGGGACCTTTTTCCCCGGGCCGGGGGAAATACTGACTCAATTTTTTTCCTAAAAACAAAATTGAAAAATTTTTTTTTAAAAATTTTTGGGATAAAAAAAAAATTTAGGATTTTTTTAAATCCACCAAAAACGTTTTTTTTTCTTTTCGTTAAAATTTAAAAATTCCCTTTTTTAACCAAAATTATAAAAGTTTGTAAAAATTATTTTTACATTAAACCCAAAAAAATTTTTTTTAAAAAAAAAACGGCGCTATTAAAAAATTTTTAAAAACTTTTAAATTATAAAAAAAAAGAAAAAAATTTTTTTTAAAACAAAAAATTAAACTTTTCTTAAAAAAATTTTGTTTTCCCGTGAAAAGGTTTTTTTTTTAAAAATTTGAAATTGTTTTTTTGATCTTCTTAAAAAGGGGAAAATAATAAAAGAAACAAATTAATTGCCATTTAAAAATTTTATTTTAAAAAAAAATTCAGGGAAAAAATTAAAAATTCGCTTTTTTCTTCTTTCCCAAAAAAATTTTTGGCCATGGTCCCAACTTTTTTAAAAAAAAAAAAATTTTACAAAAATTTTAAAAAAAAAAAAAGTTTTTTAAATTTTCCCCAATTTTTTCCGCAAAACAAAAATAACGGTATGGGGGGAAAAAAACGGAAATAAAAAGGGGGAAAATTTTTTTTTTCGCCGTCCAATACGCTTTGTAATCCCAAAGCCAGTTTTAAAATAAAGCCCCCTGGATGTAGCAGCATAGTGCACAGCATCTACGTACAAAAACAACTATCAAATGAAAAAAAAAATTTAAAACGGCGGTTTAATCAATAAAAAATAACCCCTTTTAAAAATAATATCTAAAAAAAATTATTTTTTGTTATTTATTTTTAAATGTAAAAAACATTTTATTTTGCAACATTTTATAAAAATAGATAACCGAGGAAAGGCTTCGGTTTCTATGAGGGGACGAACTAAAGTTCTATGAAAAATGGAAAAATATCAATCTTTTTGGGCAATTAGTTATGGCAATACCCAAAAGCCATAAATACTGTTAATAAAAGATAGGGGAAAAAATAACTATTGTACTGACGGGGCGATCGGGGCGCTAAAAATCGTGCGATCGAATTTACAAATGGATGTCGGAAGCAATTAATAAACTGAAAACCGCCAGCGTCACCCTGCAATGGGCCCCTGGACACAAAGGGATCGGGGTAAAATCAATACCCCCAAAGGGGGCTGAGGACAATGGACCCGAATTTACCGTGGGAATCTTTAAACACGGATATGACGAATAGCAACGTGGATAGAGAAACGGTTCGTTGAGAACGGAAAAAACTCGCACCCTATGGGAAATTGGGGCTCTATAAGCAACGACAGCACCATATCAGTGAAAAAGGAATGAAACTGGGACAGTACAGGGTGACGGAACCTGTGTATGTTAAGGGGTGTAAAGCTTAGTGCTCGGGGCCCAACAAAGGAACTCACCATGTTACAAAAATTTATATAGATAGATAGATAGAAATAGATAGATGATAGAAAAAGATAGATAGATATAAACATATAATACATTATAAGCTTTTTCAAAATAAGTTCTATTCCCCCATAAACATGGTATCATTTCCCATTAAATTTACCATATCTGATTTTAAAAAATTTGGGATGGAAAGAAAAATTTTTGTTTCTATTTAAAGATTTTCCTCATAACGTCACATTTTTAAAATTTGATTTTCAAATATTAAAATTTCAAAAACTGGTAAATTTGATAGGGTTTTTTACATAAAAAATGTTTAAAATTCCCTTAATTCTAAATAAAAAAATATATGTGCATCCTTGAACCCACATTATACACAATGGAAACACTGGGGAAAAAGGAAAATGGAATATCGTGGATACTTTTTCCAGTGTTTCCATACTGTATAAAAATGTTAACATAAATTAATTTTTAAATTTTTTTTTGATCCATCGGGGGTTTAAATGAAAAAACCGTGGATTCATTGTGTAATCGCGGTGAATACTTCTATGTATTCATCATGTTTTGCTGTGTAAGCGCCGTGGGTTTGAAAAACCATGGCCGGTGGGGTTAGGGAAAAACTCTCTTAAAAACCCGTGGTGTTTTTCGTTTTTCCCCCGCGTTTGTTTTTCCACCTGGGGGTAAAAGGGAATTTTTAAACGTATATATATTATTATATGTATAATCAGTAACAATAAAACTCTAAAAATATTTCCCCTAACTCCGCTTATGGAAAAAAACAAACAAATTTTCCCCAGATCTCAAAAAAAAAAAAATCGGAAATTTTGAAAATTAATAAAATTTTTAAAAAATTTGGTTTTTTGTGTTAATAAAAGGCAACATCGATTTAAATTAAAATTTTTTAAATTGAATTTCCCAAGCAGCAACAATTTTTTTTGGACAGCTGCTGCATTCGTTTAATAAAAAATGATAGTAAATCAGGTGTTGTACGACCTTCGATGTCTTTTTATTCTTTCTATGGGTTTTATTATTCAATAACACGTTTTTTTGCTTGACAACAGAAACCCGGAGCATCAAAGAAAATGTTTTCTGCCCACTTCAGATAAAAAACCAAAATAGTTTTCCCTTTAAAAATAATTTTTAACAATAAAGAATCATTGATTTATAAAAATGTAATTTATGGGAATCCAAAAACAAAAAATTATTATTTCCTGAGTTA
>JAHBCN010005680.1:53628-71882 GCA_019359885.1 Listronotus oregonensis | reverse complement strand
CTAAGAAGTGTTTTTCCTAAGATGAGACCAGACAACAATGTTTTAAATAATGACTGTATCTACCAAATTCCCTGTAAATGTGGTGAGGTATACATCAGGGAAACGAAAAGACCACTCGAAATTGGAGTTAAAGAACACAAAAAACATACGGAACGAGGTGAAACGTCGAAGTCAGGGATTGCCGAAAACACTTGGTCAAAACAACACCGCATACAACGGTCGGAAGCAAAAACCATTCAAAAATAACCCCACTGGAAGAAAGGAAAATTTAAAGAAGCCGTAATAATTGTAAACAACCAAAATGTATTTAGCAAACCTAGTATCGATATTCCGAATATCTGGCAGCCGTTGCTGAACCGTGAAAAGTCGCTCAAGCTTGGATAGTATATATGTCGTAGCTTTTAAGAATATTTTTTAATTATCACTTGAAAACGGTTGGAGATACATCACCAAACGAAACGTTGTGTGTAATGACAATGAAAGTACAAGATTTTAGTGTTATTGAAACCATAAAATTGTCTAACACTTTCAAGGAAACGACCCATACAATTGTTTTATGATGGTTAAAAATTTCATAAATATTGATGTTGTTTGCCCAAGACATTAAAAATCTTGTAATTTATAAATTAAAAAGGCTTTAAAATAAATTAAGAATAGTTCAATTAAAATACAATTAAACAATTAATGTTTAATATTCTTATATTGTCAAAATATAAGAACGTATTTGGTTGCTAAATAAACCATTGTAGTGTGATTCTAAGTAAAAAAATCTTTTTACCCAAAACTTTCTTTGCAGTTTATTTCTTTAGCAATTACCAGTTTGCAAATGAAAATATATTTTTTTGTTCTCCCTGTAGATAAAAGAACGTCTGTTATTACGTAATTGTCGCAGAAACACACCTTCCAACCTGAATGCTATTTTTCTATAAAATCTAAATTTAATCAGTCAATTTCCTTTATAATCGTGGCAACACTGCCGAAGTGTAAAAAATTCCTTATTAGCAATCTAAAAATAGAAAGTCGCGCTCCGAGATGAATATCACGCTGCCTAAACGTGTGTCGGTAACGACGCAGCCAATCAGAACACCGTGCCCGAGAGACAATAGGACGTCGGTGAAAGGGATAAGCGTCGTAAGGTAGGTCACGCGCGCGCCAAGGAAATAGACCAATGAAATAAGTCGCACGGAAAGCCTTGGAGGTCAAAGCTCAACCAAATTTAGTACATCTATGTGTGCCGTTGAGACAACTCATAGCTGGCAAGTTCTCTGGTTTTTTACGTTAGTAACGTAAAAAATTTCTATAGCATTTTTGGGCAAATCACCGAAATGTTTCTATTTAAAAATTTGATGGAAATGTCAGTTTTCCATGGTAGTTTAATACTACTTTCTCCGTGTTAGCACAAGATAATTGGCTATCACATCTTTTCTGTAACTAATTCAAATTATAAGGTTTAGTACAAAGTGTATATTTCTAAGCTTGAAAGGCGATAAGATAGTTCGTCAATAATTAATACTGGGTGTCCCAAAAACTGTAAATAATTTTTTAACTTCGACTTTAAATTTTCTTATTTTTAAAGTGATAAAAAGCAATCTTAAATCGTGTCGTAACGTCGATAGACTTAAGTCTCATAGACTCCGGGAGGCGATTCGGATTTCTAGTGAAATTTAAATTCTCTTCTTGAATTTAAGTGAATTTTTCGTCAATTTTTTTGAGTAAAATTTGTAACCTATTCTCACATTTTTTTGTAAATTTAATCTTTACATAAATTAGTGAACAGCTGACATTGTCATTAGACAATAAGTTACATTCAATTTTCTAACCTCTTGATAAATTAATTAAGGCTATCAGTGCCTAGGAAAGAGTGATTTCAAACCTTTCTTCCTTCTTTATCATTTAGTAAAACGTAAACTAAATTTAAAAAAAAAGTTTATCAGGGGAAAAATTTTCATCTAAAATTGTTGATACGCCCCATTGGCGTATCACAAGGATTATGTAGTGTAGTACGTTGGATATATTATTTTAAATAAAAAACTTGTATATATTTATTCTATTTTAGTGTCTCATTTAGCAATATTTATTCTACAGGGCGTCCAAACCTTAAATTTGGAACTATTAGGTTTGCAGTTCATATTTAGCCGATAGCAGAGTATGTCGGCAACTACTTATGGTGCGGAGGCGTACCAATTTACGTTTCTCCACTAGTAATATTATATATATTTTTTAATTTATAAGTTACAAAAGGTGCTGTTTTATTTGGGTTGAAATCTTGGCAACCTAACCACCGAACAAATAGTTCTGTAGCCAGTAGGCCATATAACCCAATTTTTTCTTACATGTTTTGGATCCACATTGTCACTTACAACTGAACTTTTGCTACTTCTAGTAATTTTTATCTAATTCGTATCCGCACAACCATTTAAGAGTTTAAATATTACATTTCCATAACACCTGTATATCCAAATAACCATGGAAAAAGATAAATTAAACCCTGCTTTACCTGATAATGCTTCAATGCTAATTAGCTGCAATACAATCGACATAACAGGACTGGGATTCTTTTTCGGATTCGAAATTTCATCATACAAGGCCTTTAAAGTGACAAAAATGTCTTTGTTCTCGTTGGCACATTCTTTCATCAAAATATTTTGGACACTCTTTATGTCTTCTATGAATTTCATGTAGGCTATGGGTTCACTTGGCACCGTAATGGTACCTAAACAAACAACAAAACATATACAGGAATGAAAAAAAAATATTTGGTTTTATATTTTTATAGTTTATAATAGTGTTTACACAGTATACAGGGTGTTCAAAAAATAGACGGAGATATTGTAATGGGCGATTTCTTGTTTAAAAATATGAGAAAAAGTTTCTATAAACATGGGTCCGGAAATGCACAATATTCAAGATACAGGGTGATAACTTTTTTAAAAAATATGAATTTTTTATTGATATTTTAAAAAATATTTACTCGATTCTTTGGAAATTTGGCAATACTATTTGTTGTATTAAGAGGCTAATTTAGCCCTAAATAGATTAAGATTATAAGGTCCAGTGGCGTCCCGGGGAGCATCTTAGTGAATAAAATTGGCAAAAAAATGTACGGCACTGCCTTGTTTCCAACTTTAATATTTGTTGCTTGATTAAGCGTCTAAAAATACAGTTTCTTCACCTCTTGTATTTTTTTCGTATCTCACTTCGTTTTCGAGAAAAAAATAAAAACGTTTTTATTACATGCCACTGGACAAAATTGGTTTATTAATTTTTAAAAATGGCTGTTGATACTCTGAGGGTTTGTGCTAAATTTCATGAACATGTCTAGGAAGTTATTAAAGTTATGATGAAGAAACGATTTTTTTCTTAAGATTTTAACACCCTGTAGTTCAAAAGTTAACGGGCTTAGGACATACCGTTATTTGAACTTTTCTTTTTAAAACCACCTAAGGATTAAGACCCATAAGGATCAGGGATCAGATCTTATTCGGTAACACCATGTATTAAGACGTTATATTTTTATCAAAAAAATATTTTTATTAAAGAAAAAAATTATTAAAAAACAAAATAGAGGCTTCATTACCAATTAATTTATAAATTAAAAAAATGGATTTTGCCTATAGTTCCGAAAAATAAATATAAATTAATTTTTGTAAATGTCTAATTTTAAAAACAAACTTTTTATTGCTTAAAATTATGATTATCTAGATATTTTCGACTAATTGTGTTCATTTGGAATGTACATTAATAAAGTAAAGTTTCCTTTTCCTTGGAGGTTATTTTTGGTTTTTCTTTATAAGCCTGCATCTTAGTGAATAAAATTGGCAAAAAAATATACGGCACTGCCTTGTTTCCAACTTTAATATTTGTTGCTTGATTAAGCATCTAAAAATACAGTTTCTTAACCTCTTGTATTTTTTTCATATCTCACTTCATTTTCGAGAAAAAAAAATAAAAACGTTTTCATTACATGCCACTGGACAAAATTGGTTTATTAATTTTTTAAAATGCCTGTTGATACTCAGAGGGTTTGTGCTAAATTTCATGAACATGTCTAGGAAGTTATTAAAGTTATGATGAAGAAATGATTTTTAAAAATGCCTGTTGATATTGATTTAGTTTCTTTTTTGTTTTAACTTCTTTAAAAGTTTTATTTTAAAATCTTTCTTTACAGTTTATGACATCTGGGCAATTTTGGCAGTGGCGGCTTTACAGGGACGGCAGGGTCGGCAGTGCCGACCCGTTGCTCTTCAGTGCTAAATGAGTAAATAATTATTTAAAATCAAAACATTCAAAACAAAAATCTCAATCTTCTTACCGAACAACTACCTTATTTACTAGTATTAGTTGTATTATTTGTTGTCCGCCTATACCGATTTACTTTTTAAAAGACTCGCGTAGTTTAAAACTCCTGCGATTAACCTATACCAAAGTTCTATTCCATTTCTACTTTTCGAATCGCCTTGGTATTCCCTGGTCCGGCTTGCCGTACGGTTTCATTGATAAATCCCAGCGAAAGGTGCAAATAAATAGGCAACCAAACATACAGTTGATTTGTTTTGTTCATGTATTAATAGCCACATTCGGCAAATATAGTTTTGCCGATGAAAATAAAGTGAGGTTTGGTTTAGGTTCTTATTAAACTTGAAGAAACGAGAAACCCGCATCGATTTTTATTGATATTTTTAGTATTATCGGGAGTGCGTGTCTGCGTGTTGATCAATATTTTAGTGTTTTTCGGGACTGTTTTTAAAGTTTTTATCGTAAAAAAAGTTGTAGTGTAATTTCGTAAGAGAGTGATTTCATTATTATATTATTTTTATCTTAGAGGTGTCAGGTAAGCCTTGTAAATTTTTTGATTCCGACAAAAATGAAGGGAAGCTATTTAACGGAAAACGAACATGGAGATGTAACTACCATAACCAGTGATATTGTTTATTGCATTTTAAGTTTAAAAAGTGGCTTTTCATCTGTTTTATTCGACGATCAAGTTAAAATAATAAATAATGGGCGTCCGACACCCAACATGTCAAACTTAATTAATACGGGAGGCAAAGGAAGTAACAGGGCTTTTTTAGAAAATTGGTATCAAAAGTATGCCTGGCTTACGGGAAGTGAAACAAAAAATAAATTGTTTTTAAACCGAAACGAAAAAATCAAAATCCATGGTATCAGGTATGCTATGACAACTTGAAAGAACTTTCGTGCTCTACAAAAGCACGATATATCAAAAGGCCATATTTACAGTCAACTTAAAATGAATCTCTTTGGTTAACAAAACATTTACTTGTTAGAAAACAACGGAGCTTAGTTAGAAAATGTTAAACATAACGAACTTGTTAAAAAAAATCACTCTATGTTGCATCGATTAATAAATATTGTAATTTTTTTGGCTTGTCCAGAACTACCATTTAGGGGCCCTGATAAATCTAAGCAGTCATTAAAAAGTTTTCTGAGGAAAAAGTCATTGCTTCTGCCGACCCGGGCTGCCAACCCACCAGCCGCCCACTGAAAATTTGACAAACCAAACAAAACCTAATATTTGTTTTTTTTTATCAAATTTGTACCCTTAAAAAACTTTCATCCCAAATTAAAAAAAAATTATTAAGGAATAATAAGGTTTTTAACACCAAAACCTCAAAAATTTTAAAACCCAAGTAATACAAATATTACCGTTTTTAATTTTTATATTTTTTTCATTTAATCTAGAAAAATTTTAAAATTAGAAAAGCTCCGGAACCCGGAGCGACAATTTTGGATAAAATTAGCTTTAATTTGGGGTTTAGGTTGCTAAAAAGAAAAAAATTTCTCATTGGCCCTACTGAGTTCCATCATTAAACTTTTACAAAATACAGCAATAAATAATATTTAAAACCCACTTAACATAATTTTGATTAGCCAGTAAGCTAGCTGCAGCAGTATCAGTACAGATAGGAATTTGATGAGCTGGTGAGCCCAGTATAATCTGAAAACAAAAAATAATTATTTTTATTTTTATAAAATAGCGTGGTAGTTTAGAAGGAGTTTAAGTTCATAAAAGATGGCGCTGATGTTTGTCTTTTTATTTTTCTAAAAACGGTAGTACTTTTTTTTAACACAGATTTCGTGTAGATCTGTCAATTTATTCGTGCATATGGAAAGTTGACGTGTCATACTATTTTTTTACAATAAAAAATGGTAAAAATTTACTTATCAGACTTGACGGCGATTTTAATGATTTTTTGCATACAGGAGTAGCGATGGACATATTCGCATAATTTTAATATTCGAATATTCGTAATCTGGAAGATCTTCATATTCGGAGTATCCATGGCACAATGAATACAAGGTAGGATCACCAGCGATCCAAAATCGGTTCGCGTTGCGCAATGACGTAGCAATGTGACTTCGTGCCAAAATTTAAATAGGTAGCCTGCAATCTTTGTGAATTTTTTGCCATTTTTAAATATTAGGCTTATTTTAAAGATATGGGCTTTTAATATAACAAATTATCTTAAACTTTAACTAGTTTTAAAGTCACAAAACTACCGAAAAGCAAACGAAAACCTAAACAAATTAATAAAAATACCACTATAAACATACGGCTTAACTAAATTTAAAACAAATTTTAGCGAGAACGGTAACGTAGGAGAGGTGTTATGACGGCATATTACGTCATTTAATTGTTATGTCAAGTATCAAATTAAAATAATGGAGGATTCCGGCTTTTCCATTGTTTTGGTGCCTGTGATTCTTTTTTCTATGGTTTAACGACTATTTGGATTGCAAATTTTTTGATTTAATTAGTTAATTTCCTAATGAATAAATTGGTACAATTATATTTAAATCATGAGGAAAAGATTTACTTGTTAAAGTTGACTTGAAACAGCTAATATCTTATTAAATGAAAGGTTGGTTTTATCTTATCTTTTGATTATTACTTGACTCTCTAAAGACACTTGGATTTAAACTAAAAAGGTATTAAACGATTAATAGGTAAATTGACACACGCGTGACATACGTAAACCTTTGTTTTTGTGAGGATATGCGGGTTAAGCACGGTTAGAATCAACGAATTCTTGAATAGAAATAAAGTAAACAAATCTTGTTTGGCATTAATATTTCAGGGGGCAAGGAGGGATAGTTCTTGTAAACACACTGCACCGGCAACATTGATTAAACACACTGAATAACAACACTCGGAAATAAAACTTTTAAATGTTTATGGTATTGCACATAATTACATTTTTATAAACGATGATTTTTATTGTTAAAAAAATTTTAAAGCGGAAAACTATTTTTGTTTATTATCTGAAGTGACAAAAACAGATCAATCAGTTTACAGCAACGTGTTATTGAATAATACAACCTACTAGAAAGAGATAAAATGACATCGTAGTGCCGATAACACCTGATTTACTATATTTTTTATTAAACGAATGCATGCAGCTGTCCAAATCAACCTTGTTACCGGTGCTTGGAACTGTCATGTTAATAAATGTTTATATTCAAATTGATGTTGCCTATATTAACACAAAAACCAACATTTTTGAATAATTTTATTACATTTTCAAGGTAACTTCCTGATTTTGGTTTTTGAGATTTGGCAATTTGTTTACGTTTTTCCAAAACAAAACAAACAGTCACTATATCAAACACTTTGCCTACAAACTGGCGTTGCGTTAATTCTAGTCTGAGTTCGTTGATTAGAATGATGGAGGAAAGAACTGCTTCAACGTAGTTAAAAACGGTATGTCGCGAAAAATCCTTTTAGTCACATTACTACGTAATAACCCGGCTATCACGTGACAAACGTCATGCGCAAGGTCCTACCTTGTATTCTTTGTGCCATGCGGAGTATCATTCGACATATGAAACACTTGATCTATCAACGCCAGTCGATATTCGATATATTGCGCCGACTGCCGACCGTCGACTTACCCCGAAGTCAAAGCGTTTTCTTTCGAAATAACGAATTATTCCGGATAAATCAGTTGTCGGAAGATGAAAAATTGACTTATTTTGTTTCGGCTTTTAATTTCAGTCGACTATTTTAGTTAATGGGTTGATGTTGTGTTCGCATACGTATTTTTGTACGTTTTAAATTTGTTTTGCTGTTATTGGTGGTGCGGCGGAAGTTTTGTTTTCGTTTTAATTCGTAATTATTGGTGTGGTGTATAGAATAGTATACAGTGGCCGCCAAAAAAGTCGACATTTTGTGGAAAATTTCTATTCTTGATATGAATGAACCGCGAATAGAATAAACTATCATCCGGGAAGTAGCGGTAATATACCCCAACTGATTGGAATACGAATATTCGAATATCCGAAAGAAATATTCGATTCATTCGAATATAGAAATTCGAATATCGTTAGGAAGATCTTTCCATCACTATACGGGAGTTTTTTGGGGCGCTGATTACGAATCTAAAATCAGTTATTTTCGATAACCTATGGTTTTTAGGTTATAAGGCTCTCAAAGTAACTAACCCCAAAATTCTATCTTCTTGAAACTGATTGCCATTAAATGGGAACACTGATCGGGCACTTACATATTAAACAAATACACTAATATTTACAATATTTTGTTGTCTATTTGTAGTAAAAAAACACCTCAAATGAATCGAGTTTTTTATCGTTTTAAGAACTTAACCAAAAAACCAGATGTTGCCGGAAAAAATGATTTTAAATTCCTGATCAGCACCTCAAAAAACTTCGGTATGCGTAGTGGTCAGAGTTTCTGCTCGCGGGCCCGGCGATCCGGGTTCGATTCCCAGTGCCGGAGAGACACTTTTAGGTAGTAGTTATTTAAAAATAACGTCCGTGGTGGCACTACCGCGTTGTCTAAAAGGTGCTGTGAAATGCAACATTTGCATGTTTCAGTGCTTGGACAACGTTGACGGAACAACTGGGAAGAAATGGGTTAAACACCGGAAAACCGGCACTCACGGTACTTTGGTACTTAGGTTTATATATGTATATATAATCCGTAGGATATAATATACATATATAATAATCCTTCGTGAGCTGTCATAAAGATAAAAAAATGCAAAAAATCATCAAAAATGCGTCATGTCCGATAAGTACATTTTTAACCTGAAAAATATTGAATTTCGCTCAAATAAAATTTTTATTTTTGAAAGGTGTAGCACCAAAACAAAATGAGTAAAAAGATAAGCTGCTAAACTAAAGAGTGATCGTACAAATCTTAAAGATGATCTATGTGAAAGACTTTCAAACAGAGGATACACACCAAAAATACAAGATATCATAAATTTAGTAGAACCCTAGGGATTTTATTGGACAGGGTAAGTAATATTTTGGCCGACATTTTGGGTTTAAGAAAGCACGGTGCACATTGGATGTTGCACTTGCTAACCATGAAAAAAACACACATTAGAATACGAATTTCTCAGCATCATTTGGAGCGTTTTAGAAAACATAAAGAGGGTTTGGTGCATTTTTTTATCACCATCAAATAAAACAAGATTCTAATAGTAGTGTCAACCCAGTGCTTCGGCTCCGAAGCAAGTTAGGATCCAGAAATCGGCCAAAAAGGTGTTAGCATTAGTTTTATGGGATGCAAAAGGAAGTTGGTTCGAGAATTACCTTCAAACTAGTAAAAGAATAAACTTAAATTATTGTAATCTTTTAGACTAGCTGGATATAAAAATTCGTAAAAAAAGATTCAGTTTATAGCAGAAACAAATCATTTTTTACTGAGACAACACACCCTCTCACACAGCTCAAAACACGATTGCGAAAATCAGTCAATTAAAGTACGAATTGTTATAACATCCATCCCATCTTGCAAATTTAGCTCCCTCTGACCTTAAGCTGAGCGTTGGAAACGATTTTCATTAAAGGAAGAAGTAACAGAAGTCGTGGAGGTGTATTTCAACATGTGTCTTCCGGATAAGCCTTTCATGGATGAAATTCATAAATTAGAATCATTTGAAGTAGTGCATGGAAATTAAAGAGATTATACTGACTAATAAAACGTATTTTAAAGCAAAAAAAACGTGTTTTCCATGACAAAACTGCGTTAGCCCATAATTAATAGTAACTGTGTAAGACTAATCCCCTTTTTAAAAATTTATTGTGGCCATGTGCTCGTAAGAATGTAGGAAATGAAGAAAATTTGTAATGCGTGCAAAATTTTATTTAAAATTAGTATCCTAACAAAGCGCTTTCAGTAAAAACCTTTATCAGTGCTATCTGCAAGCAAGAATTAAACAATTTGACTGATTTTGAAAAATCGTTTTAAATTATTCTTTGGTACCTAACAAACACAATACATTTTATATTACTGGGAAATCTGCTGTATTTTTAATAAAACTCAATGTTAAAGTTTAAATTATAAAATTTGCGCTAAAACGCTGTCTCTGTAATGGCGTCAACATATGTTTCGCGTGATGTCATATGCAAGTAAACAAGTTAACAACGAGTGCAACTACAGTGAATTTTGTTAATAATTTCTTAATTTATTGACTAAAATGGTATAGTTTATCCAAGCTAACATTTTTGTGTTGGCTTACATGTTCAAAAACAAAAATTACTAGACTCAACGTCAAAATCAGCTGATTGGCGTAAATCACCCAGTAATGGATTAAAGGCGTTTCAATTTTTGTATTAATTTTTTTTTGTGTTTGGGTGTGTTATTTCGTGTTTTAAAGTAATTAGTGAGATTAGAGATTACTCTGCAGTGTTTTTATTTTTTTGCTGACTATTTGACATTTTTTATACTTCATAATTTATTTTATTTTGGACTAAGTTTTTATTTTACTTGGTTTTAAGAAAAACCACTAGAATAGATATTTTTTAGTGTATAAATCACAATGATTACTGTATTTCCAGTTTGGAAAAGCTTCGAAACCCACTTCAGAGCTGTGATGAGTCGGAGGTAAGAAAATATAACCTAATAAATATTTTGAAAAATGATGCTATCAGAATAGTGATCTTGCAAAAGGTAAAATAACTCGTTTTAAGAGTATCATAATCTAAAAATACATCCTCAGATGTGCCAAATATTTTAAGATTTAAATATATTTATGAATGTATTTTTTAGGATCGCATAGTGGGAGTTGCTGACAATATAAGAAGCAATATATGAAATTTATAAGTAACTTAGGCTTAATGGAAAAACCAAATGTGCAACGCATGAGAAGGAAATTTTCAAAAGGTTTTATGGAAAATGAAACCTGGATGTTCTTGAACAGCTCTTTCCGCAGGTCTTGGCAGGATGACGATGTATATTTTAGTGAAAAGGTAAAACATTCTAAAGACTAATTATACACTAGAAAAAAATGTACTTTCCTACACTTAAGGAAAAATTGAAGGGCCCTTTTTTTTTTAAATTACAAGGTAAAGCACTTATACAATCCTCTAATAAAATTTTGTTTTGCCTTATAAATTATCACAGTTTTACAAAAAAGCTTCCTCTTGCACACCGACAAGCTGTAGAAGACCTGTTTCTCTTTTAGGAATATTTTTACACTTTCTGCTCTGAAGCATTATCTGTCATAATTCCTTCTTTTGTATATCCCAATTAGAGCAAATTAAAAGTCTACTCAGATGCATCCCTTTATTGTCCACTTCACATTTCCCACTTTTTCTGCACCTTCATCTCTAGAGTTTCGAGACTACGAAATCATATCAGTAATTTACATCTGACTTCACTCTAGACACTCGTAGTATGTGAACACTTAGACTTTAAGCATATATGACAGATTCGGTAGATACCTCAGTTAGGGTCTCTTTCATACATAGGACATATGATTAAACCTGTAGCTCTTAGACAACATTAAACTACAGAACACACTTGCTGCATTCTTATGAAACATTAAAGTATATTTAATTAAAAAACTAATGAAATATTTATATTTTCCTTAGATACATTATTCTACATGCTGGTTCAGAAAAAGGATTTGTTGATGGTGCCAGTAGAAGTTTTAAATCTAAAACAAAAACAGGAGATTACCATGGCGAGATAAAAGCTGAAAATTTTGAGAAGTGGGTTAGAGATGATCTACTACCTAATTTAAAAAGGCCTTCATTAGTCATTTTAGGTAATGCCAGGTACCATAGTAGGTTGTTAGAAAACTGGCCATATAGTGGCAGGAAGAAAGAAAATGTGGTTAAATGGTTAAAAACCGAAATATTCCTTTGCAAAATCGGCGACAAAATAGATTTTGTGGTGCTTGATTCAGCGCCTACCAAAGTCTCTCAAATCTATGTCGTCGATGCTCTTATTCAGAGGTGGTCATCAAGTGCTGCGGTTGCATTCATATCACAAAACCTTCAACGTTTTTGACAAATTTATTTTATAAAATATAAGCATCTTATGTGTTAATGATACCTGAATAAATAAATGATTATTACTGTTTTGTTTTATTTATTTTATTATTTAATATAGGAAGCAGCTAATGAAGTTATATCAGATGAAATAAATCGACTTATCTTTAGGCATCTTTAAAAAATTGTAAATTTGCATAATAAGGGATATCAAACCATCCCTTATAGTGAGATATTTTATCAGGATATTTCAATTCAACTGTAAAGAGTTTGCCTGCAAATATAACAAAACATAACAGGTCTGTTTGATATTCAGAAATAGTGTACACTATTTTACATTTTTTTTTATATACCTAAGCGCTTGAATTGAAGGTGTATTTAAGGACTGTGTGTGTACAAAAAGTGTAAAATAGTGTAAACTATTTCTAAATAACAAACACTTTAACAAATAACTATTAATAATCTGCACTAGATAGGCGAAAGTTATTTAATAAAATATTATGGCCAAACATCAAGCTTTCACAATGTATGCAAATATATGAACAGCAAGAAAAAATACTGATGAATTTAGTTATCTAACAACAATTTTTTTAAAATATTAAAATTTTGAAACTCTCTTCCCTTAGTACGGTCCTGACTAAAATTCTTATATCAGCCAACTTAAATCTGAAAAACAAAATTTACTAATATGTAGGGATATTCGCATTGCCAACCTAAAAATGTTAGCTTGGACAAACTATATATAAATGGTGTGTAGTGCCACAATGTACCAATACCTCTCTGAAAACACCACAAAAACTGTTTATATCTGTCGCAACAAATCCTAAAAGGCGAAAAAAGTGGTTACAATTAGCTCAAAGAGATCGAAACAGCTTTGTATCGCATTCAAATGTTTTTATGTGTAAAGATCACTTTAATGTAAGTATACAAATATCCTGCCTCAACTACCTACCGATTTATTTATATACAACGAAATATCGCCTTATAAACACTTTAAGATATAACCTAACTTTTGGATTAGAATGGTTTTGATTGTTCTAGAAGTTAAATACCTAGCAAGTTAGTACTTTCTCTTTTTATACTTAACGGTATTATTATTGAATTGCAGATAAAAAATGATGTAATAAATTACACGAAATACAAATTGGGCCCTTTTTCAATTCGTCTCCCATAAGAGGTGGTACTCCTTATATTTCTACACTCCATAAACATAACCTACAATTAGATTTTGAGAAATACTGAATGATGAACACGTAAATCAATAATTTTTAAGAGGTACTTACACCGCTGTTTTAACAGTTTTGAGTTCTGCAGCATAGTAGTCAGCGTTATTTTTAAAGAAACGCACAATCATAAATGCGTCTATCTCAGGTAGGTTTCTGTTATCGGCTTGCACAAAATTTATGTCCGTTTTAAGGTACGAAACGGATAATTATGTTACTTAAAATATGTTTTTTATATAAAATGGTCAAGAAACAGTTATTTAGATAGTTAAAGATCGAAAATAACACCTGAAAATACACAACACAAAGCTTGTGACATTTATTTACTTGCAAGTGACGTCACCAAAGTTGTAAATAATTACAGAGCGTTTCAGTTAATGAATTAATTTTAAAAATATTTGAATTTTAATACGTATATTTTGCAATAAATACTTTACATTATAGAGAAATATGCTTCTTTTTACTAATATCTGATAGGATGACCACAATTTGAAGTTTATTTTCGATGGTGGCAAATGACCTATTCTCACTTGCGAATAGCACTGATGATGGTTTTTACCAAAAGCGCTTTGCTAGGATACTAATTCTAATAAAATTTTGCACAAAATACAAAGTTTTTATTTTTTATCCTCCTTTGTTCGATTATGTCTTAACTGAATTAATTGGACACTTACCTATTCCATTTTTTTCTAGCCATTTCCAAACTGTCCAAAGAATCTTGAATCAGGTACACTCGTACTCCTTTCAAGTAATTTTTGAAAAAGTCGTTCCAGTCTAGCTGCTTCAGATCGCTGAAAAATATTTGTCGATCCCTCTCCGTCATTTGATCTAGCAGACGCCTGACATTTTCCGACTTAAAGGTCCATTCTCTTATCGCGAAATATGAAATGACAGTCGAGAATTTGTGGATTTTTTTGTATGCCTTCATCATTCTGAAGAAAAAAAACACATTTATAAATATAAAATTAAAAAAACTTTAAAAAAAGGTAATAGACTACTATTTTAATTAAGGGTGGAATAAAGTATACATTTTTTTATTTCCAATCTTATGTTACACGATATATGTACAGGGTTATTTATTTTAAAGTAAAAAGGGCTTTATTTTTGAACTTCCCTGTACTTTAATTAAAAACGAATATAGTCATTTCGTGTATTTTTTCCGTAGAATTCAATAATCTAATCAGAAAAACATTCAAAACAAACACAAAAGAGTTACAGCATGAGTGACGTATATTTTAATGAAATACCCCGTATATATTTTTATCAATAGATAGACATTTTCACAAGGAATTTGGTGATATAGGTGTTGCTGGGCTTATTTCCTGCGGTTCTGCTGCAATTGTCTAAAAACTGCATGATACTATAGGTATACTTTCACCTAAAAATACCTGGCTGCCACAGGTGGTTATTTGTTAAAGTCAAGAATTTAAAAAATACGTTTATTACTTTTTAAAGTAGTTTTATAATGAGGTTTTCATCAGAAGAACGACTTCAAATTATATTATATGCTAAAAATGATAGGATATATCTATTTCTAAACCAAGCAGCAAAATTACAATTAAAAATTGAAATACAATACGAGGGAAAATATGGTGGTAATAAAAACACTTATAACAAAAAATTATAATATTAATAATAATTTAAATGTTCTATATGACACCCGTTATTTTCGAAACATTATCTATAACCCCTCCTTAACCTTTCTAAGCTCGCCGATATTATTGGAGGTTCTTGGTTAAGACGATTAATTTCATTTACAATTTTTTCTTTCATTTCTTCCGTGTTTTTGTTCCCATTTTCAAGTGACCCCATAAAAAAGTGTCCAAAATTGTAATATCTGGACAATAGTCCTAATAAGGTGGCCATTTAAAAGTGCCATAACGTCCAATTTACTGATTGTATCGGCGATTGAGATACTGCACAACTTGATGAACAGCTTGGGGCGGCATTCCGTCTTCTTGCCAAATTATCTTGCCATACGTTTCGAATGGCAATTTTTCTAAAATGTACTCAATATCGTTTTCAAGAAGATTGAGATATCTTTCTCCAGTTAAAGATCCCTCATAGAATATTGGCCCGACAATTCTATTGTTAAGCACACCACACCAGACATGAAGAGAAGACCTCCCTTGGTATTTAATCTCTTGAAATTTCTTTGAAGATTTTGTCTTGTCCAGCTGTACGTATTGCGTCGGTTAAACATTCCCGATGTCCGTCCACAGAATCGTTTGAAACAGGGTAGGATCGTTATCTTGTTCATGGATTTAAATTTGGGAAACAAATTGAAAACGAACTTCCTTTTGTTCACGTGTTAAATGCTGCAATGGAAGAACGTAATATGGAAGATACTTAAAATATTTCAATTCATTCAATTCTCCGTCGCATAGGTTACTCTTCTTCTTGTAGGGCCATACCTAAAGTCCCTAACTGCGTCAGTAATTGACTTCATGGGATACAAAGTAAAATTATTTGGAATAGCTCGATCCCGGTTTCTTTTTCTCATTGTAGTCCTTTTTCTAATATGTAACAATTTTGTTTCTTCAAATAAGACCTTCAGTTTTAAAATCGTTTTTACCGATATATTTCGGTGAGAATTTGCAACATATCTTCGTTGTGTTTCCCTGACGTTTTCTCCACATTTATAATAGAGAGTTATAATTTTAAGCCGTTTTTCTGATGAAAACCTCATTATAAAACTACTCCAAAAAGTAATAAACGTATTTTTAAAATTCTTGACTTTGATAAATAAGCACCGGGACCTGTGGCAGCCAGGTTTTTTCAGATGAAACCCATCTTTTATATCTTTATTTTTTAGACAATTCAGCAGAACCGCGGGAAAATTTAAACCCCAAAACCCCTATATCACCGTTTTTCTCGTAAAAATTTCCTATCTATTGATATGAAAATATAGGGGGGATTCCATTTAAAAAAAATCACTCGGGTGATTTCTTTTTTTTTGTTTCAAATGTTTTTAAAAGATTATTGAATTCTAGGGAAAAAAAAACAAATGGCTATATTTTTTTTTTTTTAAAAAATACGGGGAAGTTCAATAATAAACCCATGTTTACTTTAAAATGAATACCCCTTAATAACTAGTTTTTTGGAAACCTACCTTGGTGTTTTTTCCCCAAAAAAAACAAAACACTATCGGCTAAAATTGGGGAATTGTGTGGAGCGGGAAAGTCAAAAAACATATAAACGGATACGATTTGTATATTTAAACAGTAGTACCATATGGATTTCCTTGACGGGTACGGAATTTCCCCTGTGTTTCCGAAAATTTCATGAAAGACCCCCCTTTAGGTTGATCAGTGCTGGATTCGTAGTTGTAAACTGGGATTTAAAAAATTTTTTTTCTTTTTCCAGCTGAAAATAAATATATAATAAATAAAAATTTTTTTGAAATTTCCCCAATTTCTTTTTTAAATCTGTAAAAACTTTTTTTTATGAACCTTTGGTAAATTTCCATCTTTCGGGAATACTTAATACTCTATTAAATTTTAAAAAAACCCCTTTTTTAAAAAAAGTTTCTCCAACTTGCCAGGCAGATGCTATCGGAATTTCACACATATCAACAGGAACGAGGTTGGCTTTAAATTTTTCGGATCAAAATGCAAGGTTCTGATTAAAACCAACTCCTGCCCCCGGGCCAAAACTCCTGTAGGCCCGCATATTGTTGATCCAGGATTCTAAAGGTTCTTTATACGTTGAAACCACTGAAAAAAAGGAACTATATTTAAAACATGATGTTTATGCTGTTTACAATTTTGAATTATCTCGTACCAACTCTTTTCAAAAGCTCATTTATATTTATTCTGCCCTGGTGTTTATAGTACATAGTAGCAAGCATAAAATATACTATTTAGTTTGATTGTTTTAATTGGTTTATTAGGGTGCTAACAACAGTAATTTGTGGTTTCCCACCAGAATTTTTGATGGGAGAACTTTTGGCAGCCCAAAAACCACAAATTTTTTGAACTTTTTTTTAGTTTTTTTGATATATTCCGGAAACTAATAGTCCTAAAGATTTTTTTATTCTGTATTTTTTTAAAGAGCATTAAATTTTCTACATTCAACTGACTTGTCTATCTCTAATAGCAAGCGGGCTACAGTATGTCAAAAATTTTCTATTTTTGCCAACATTGCAAAAAAACGCCAAATCCTCCTTTTTAATCCCCTTTATATTTCTTTAAAATAACTCTTTTAAAATATTATAAGAATCATAAAATTGATTATTGTTAAAAATGGTTGACTTAAAAGCCAATAAAGTTTGTATTTATAGAAGAAGATGAATGATTGGTTTTTCCAATTTACATTGTTAAATACGTTTTTGAGTGCCCGCACATATCATATCGATTACAAATTAAAAATTGGCAAGTCAAAGGCGAAAAAAAAATAAAAAAAAATTTTAAAAAAACAAAAAAGAATATAAAGTAAAAAATAATTTTTAAAAAGGGTCTAATAATTTATAAACCTAAGCCTGGGGATGGCTGCACAAATAATGGGAAAAACCCTTTTGGGGGTTTTTTTTATAACCCCCAAAAAAGTGAGAAATCAAGAAGAATTGTCAATTTAAAAATTTTTTTTTAAATTTTTAAAAAACATAGCATTTGGCTATAATATTTATACAAATAAAATTTTTAAATTTTTTTTAGATTAAACAAGAACATTATATTTTATTGTTTTATTGGCTATATGCCCAGTACAGTTTATAAAAGGGGGTTTGTCCACGGGGGGGATATAATCGATTTTTTTTTTCTTACC